>JAQPZY010000297.1:0-100476 GCA_029931535.1 Margaritifera margaritifera
AAGAAGAAGGGTGCAAAAACGAATAGAAGAAAAAAAAATAGAAAAGAAGGCAAAATGAATAAATGAAAAATAAGAAACGGAAAAGGTAAGACAGAAAAATAGTTGCTTCTAAATTGTGTGTAAGTTTCAATCTAAATAATAATCAAACGCAAAAATATAGTGGTTCACCGAAGGATTCTTATAATAATTCGTTAACAGTTAGATAAAATGCAATATTTGCAATGAAGTTTCACGCAGAAGCATTTAGTCAAAATTATGGCTTTTATCTATCTTCCTTGGAAAAAGCTGAACTCAGTGTTAATTTTTAGATGACCTAGCCGAGATGAGTAGGGCTCAGTAACCTACTTTATACATAAAAAAGAGCGAAAATTCCAATAATCACGCTCTATGTAATTATATGGACCAAAGCGAGGAGAGGGGGTGAGATTTTTTGTTTCTGTTTGAATCTCTGTTGTGGCTATTTAAATCTAAGTCACCTTTTTATATGCAATGTAATCTACCTTTCCAACAAAATGTATATGTGTACATTTGTTTCGCTTACACTTATATTCAAGTATTAAGACCTCTTGAATTTTGTGCCAAGATCTTCAGTAAATACAGCAAATTTATATTTCATGTTTGTCTTAAATATATAGAAAAGTATGCGCTATATTTCAAGAAGTAAAATCACAGTGTCATGATTGCTATGTTATTATTTATATTTTCAAACAGAGCAATTTTGTCAAAATATTTCTACACTATGTCTACGTACCGAAGGTATAAGCAAATATAAATGAAACAGATCATGCCTGATGGAACCGTCACTGAAATAAAGAGAATTGTGTGTATATATATATATATATATATATATATATATATATATATATATATATATATATATATATATATATGATAGGGTGAAAAAGTTTCTTTGTTTATATCCTGGTAAATTGTAGAATACGGTAACATGTACTTAGTCATCATCATCGTAATCATAGTCGTAAACATCATCGTAATCATTAATCATAGTCGTAAACATCATCGTAATCATTAATCATAGTTGTAAACATCATCAACACTTCAAAAAGCATTTAAACATTTAAAGAGGATCTAACTAATTTAAAACTTAAGAAAATTCTTGAAACTTGGATAACATTATTAAAAATATTTGGATTAAACTACACGATCTGCTTCTTTGTCTTCTACTGCTCTTGTGGTCTATCTAAGATTACCTACTGATGTTGACTACCGGATTTCTAGTCAGTGGAATATTCAGTTTGCAATAAATACTGTGTGTATGAAACGTAGCTATTTATAAATTGCTAGTTTAACAGGGAACATATTCTTTATAGCAAACTATACATGCAATGACTGGAGAAAATAAGTAATTAAAATGTAACGACAAAGGGTTTTACATCATAATTTATTACAATAGTATCTTAACTCTCTCTCTCACTCTCTCTCTCTCTCTTTCTCTCTCTCTCTCTCTCTCTCTCTCTATATATATATATATATATATATATATATATATATATATATATATATATATATATATATATATATATATATATATTCATTCAGGCTGTTCACTTTGAGAAAAGTTCTTACCAGTCAACGTTTTTTTGCGTTTGTTGTGGGTTGGATTCCAAAGCTGAAAAGATATATCCCAGTATGCTTTCTATGGAGAGATCCTTCAAAGCATCCGTGACGTTTACTACTGATGTTCCCCTCCATCAAACTGCTAACGTTAAATACACCCCAAGGTTTAACAGTCGTTGTAGTCATCTCAGTTGGTCAAATAGAAAATCCCTGATTTGTAAAGTAGATGGAAATAAATAAATATTTAAAACAAATTCATTGTTCCATTACATTTGTCAGAGAACTGGGATATATCTGACAGGTTTTCCATTCTAGCAGTCTCCTATAGCACACAATTAACGATTACTAAATTTTATTATTATTAGTAGTAGTAATAGTAGTAGTAGTATATTTGGAAATCATGGAATTTCTATTCTCCCTCCCACCTCCGCTAATTTGCTACAAAAACTGCATTTGTGCACTTTTCTCGTGAACCGTGGACAGCTGTTGAAACATACATTCTATGATTTGTCCTCCTGAGTATATGCAATACTTTATTCCGCCGATACATTTTTGCTTTATTTCACCACTAAACAAGCGCTTGTATAAACTCCTTCTCACTACTCTCCAAAAGAATGGCCATTACACAAATGTTACAAATTTTTGGATCTTTCCTGAAATTGATATGTTTACCTTGCACGATGACTGCACAATAAGTTAATATTAACAAGCTTCCCGCCCACCCGTCCGTTAGAAACTAGTATCTGTTTGCTGCACATTGAATTAATACTAAGAAGCTTCCCGCCCACCTCGTCCGTTAGAAACTATTATCTGTTTGCTGCACATTCAATTAATACTAAGAAGCTTCCCACCCCCCCACCCCCCACCCCCGCACCCCCCCCCCCCGCACCCCCCCCCCACACACACACCTCGTCCGTTAGAAACTATTATCTGTTTGCTGCATATTGAGTTAATACTAACAAGCTTCATCCCCCACTTCGTCCGTTAGAAACTAGTATATGTTTGCTGGAAAGTATTTATGGAGTATTTTCTATTAGTATAAGCTGTATATTCTATTCTGCATTATTTTATTTTATATTTTCTATGTGTGTAGGATGTACATTCTAGATTGCATCCTTACATCTGGCAATATTTCTTTCTAAATCTGATATGCGTGATACTGGAATGATGCGATTTCATATCTTCAAATTCCATGCGCATTTTTTCAATATTATACATGTCAACATTCTACATTGCACCATTTCATTTCTAAGTCTCCTCATTTCATTCTAACAATTCATTTGATTCCATGTTAATTACCATAACGGTAAAAAATACATAACATCGTAGAAGTTACAATGTAGCACAATGAAAGTTATAAGTCAGATGTTAGCACATTGGAAGCTGGAATATTTGAAATCAACACTTTCTGTTGTCATAATGGGACATTACTGTAATGACCCATTATGACAACAGATGGATCTGACTGATTAATCACTGAAGACCAAAAACTATCCTGGGTCCAGTATATTGCACAATCTAAGGATGAAAGACATAACCACCGATCCCCTATTCCATCCATAAGCATTGGTTAACCTGCCGTACAGAGAAAGAGAGAGAGAGAGAGAGAGAGAGAGAGAGAGAGAGAGAGAGAGAGAGAGAGAGAGAAATAACAAAATCATGTATAGTTCTAATGATCTCAGTACAACTATATTGGGAAAATGGCAGACACTTTCTTTAAAACACTTTTATTTATTTATTTATTTATTTATTTATTTATTTATTTATTTAGTTTAACAGACTGATCGGGGATCAGGTATTGTACATTGCAATCTCACCAAAATCGGATAATCATTAGATATAGATACTTACGTAATATGCATGTATGGCATAATCTAGAAAACGATTTAGTGTCAGATATATAATGATTCAATCCTTCTGTACATTCATGCGTTCTGTCTGTAAATATAGCTAATTCTAAATTACTGCTTGGAAATTCACCAAACTTATTTCAAAAGTTGATGGTATTCCCAATAGGTGTAAGAAGGATATAATTTTTTTCGCTTTCTGTCCATGGAAGCCGCGAGGAAGTTGGCATTATTGTTTTACCCAAGCTCTCTCTTTCTCTCTTACTCACTACACCCACACCCACACCCACACCCACATCCACCATCCCCCCCCCCCACATATATATATACATATATATATATATATATATATATATATATATATATATATATATATATATATATACATTGTGTTAGGATTAGGTCACATTGAAATTACCGTATATGTGTACTCTGCAAAACGACACCTATTGGACTATTATTAGAGGTTATAAACTAATAAAATGATACCATTATTTAAAAGAAATGATACATAATTCCGTAACACCTTCCCTCTTTTAAAAAAAAGAAATGTTTTATACAATAAATCTTTCTTACGGCAAATACTTCTAACATATAAGTAATTGATTGCATAAAAAATAATACATGATACAGTCATGTATACAAAACAATGCAAACTGTAAAGTTATGCACGTGAAAGTGCATCAGCGATCAAATTTTCCTTTCCCTTGATGTGCTTGCCAGGCGCAGGGAACTCAGAAATAGCCGTAACATTAACTTCTATTGGTTTTATTTGTCCATGTCCCACAACATGCCCTAAAAAGGTAACACAGTCACGACAAAAGTCACTTTTATTCATAATTGATGATCAAATTTCCTTCGCTGAGTCTTTTGATAAACTGCTTAATTGTTTTCATGTGATCATGCTACCTGTCGTTGTAGATGATGACGTCATCGATGTAAGCATCACAATTTCTTATTCCAGATGTTATCATATTCATCAAACGTTGGAAAGAACTTGGGGAACCCTTCATCCCAAATGGCCTGACTTTGTATTGGTAAAGTCCATCAGGAGTCATGAATGCAGAAATTTCTTTTGCTCTCTCCGTAAGTGGAATTTGGTAGAATCCCTTCAATAGGTCAAATTTTGTGACGTATTTGGTATTTCCAATCCTGTCAATACAGTCATCAATTCTATGAATTTGAAATGAATCTGTCTTGGTGACACTATTTACTTCTCGATAATCAGTAAACATACGAAAAGTCTTATCTGGTAGCTAAAGTTTAAGAAGCAGTACTAAATCCAAAATATACTGTATAATAATATCTCTGAAGCAGAATATCACACACAAAATGAACCAATTTCGTTTATGACCTCTCAGGCTGAACGAACTATGAAAGAATGACGAACGCTGGGATTACATCTTATTATATAGTTTCAGTACTGCGTCATTGAAATACAAATAAAACCCATTTCTTATTCCGTCTCAAACCAACATCTTAATATTACGATCTTACTATCTAACTTCTGGTCAACAAAATGAATTTTTCTTGGATTGCGAAACCCAGGTCAGGTCAAGTGCAAACCGCACGGGCTGGATCACGTGACATTACTAATGCTTCAAACGATAATATTGATTTTCCCAGGACCAATGTACTGGGTCACATTGAAATTACCGTATATGTGTACTCTGCAAAACGACACCTATTAGACTATTACACAGAGGTTATAAACTAATAAAACTATACCATTATTTAAAAGAAATGATACATAATTCCGTAACAATTGTTACGACTCTAGGTTTCAAAAATATGTAACAGAAAGAAAGTGAAACCAACAATGTAAGTAAAATCAACAAGCAATTTATTTCTAGACAATTAAAGTGAAAATTCAAAAGACACTTACAATAACGCGAATTAAAGTCCAAATAATCCTAATGTCCTAATCACAAGTCCAAAAATATATAATGTTCCGAATGAATTCCACTAGCTTTGAATGTCACGATATACCACAAGTCTTGAATGTCTAATGTACCACATGTCTTGAATGTCTAATGTATCACAAGTCTCGAATGTCTAATGTACCACAAGTCTTGAATGTCTAATGTACCACAAGTCTTGAATGTCTAATATACCACAAATCTTGAATGTCTAATGTATCACAAATCTTGAATGCCTAATGTACCACAAGTCTTGAATGTATAATGTACCACAAGTCTTGAATGTCTAATGTACCACAAGTCTTGAATGTCTAATGTATCACAAGTCTCGAATGTCCTCATTTACCAGAATGATGTAGTCCAGAATGTATTTGAGTTCACATAAATCCCAAAATCATGTATTAATCCAAAATGTAATGAGCACTTTTATATTTCCAATGAATACTGTAAATAAATAATTCCTCTCTCTCAATTATATCTGGTTTCAACAACACAACTAAAATAGATTCCTTTCAGACTGCTCTTTTAGAACCAACATTCTAGAATAGGAATGAATTTGTTTACCAAAATCTGTGTATAAATACGCGTGCCTACATGACCTATGTCACATCACAATATCAGTAATTCTTATGGATAATTACTTTGTGTTCCTGACTTTTGTCATAGCAAGACACGGAATTAACAGTCCAGCTGCTAACAAAACCGCCCTTGAACTCAAATGCTATGTAAATATGTTGTTTACAAAATGATCATAATCTGACTAAAATACAACTTACAATCATGGACACATATTATAAATTCAATATACATCAATATATATATATATATATATATATATATATATATATATATATATATATATATATATATATATGTGTGTGTATATATATATAAAATTAAATATTTCTGAGATTCAGTACGTTTCGGTTTCAGATAAGAAACTATTTAATAAAATGAGTAGAAATTTGCCATTGCGATCTAATGAAGTTGCACAGAGAGCCTACTCTGACACACAGACTCATTGAAACTAATTGTATATTTTAATTTATTTAATTTAATTTTATTTTGTTCTTTATTGTTTGAGGATATTTCGTGTAAACCGCAATTATACCAGAAAATGTTGTTTTGGTTTGCTGCTATTTTGTGACAAGTTGTTTTAGCTATCTGCAACATTGCAAACGCCTTTTGACCCCCCCCCCCCTCCATACATACACATACTCCCTCTTTTTCAAGCACTTAGTTCGAAATATTGGGGTTTTTCTTCTTTGTATGGAACACTCCCGTGTTGTGAAATAATTAGGACCGAAAAAAAAATGATTCTTTAATTTAATTTTTAAAGTAAATGTTTTGCTAAATATAAATCGTTTAAATATTCTGCCTAATTATCGTATTACTGAGTAAGGAGAAAGATGTTTTGTTTTTTATTTGTATAGCTGTAAACAAAGAATGAAAAATATATTAACAATGCTCGGTGTTCATTTATTCTGAAAACCGTTTAAACACATCCTCGTGTCATAAATATTTTCCAAATGCTTTAAAAAAGACCCACAAAATATTTTACTCTCTTGTAAAGTTATTCACGTAATCAATCCCACAGTAATTCTACGAAGTATTTGGTTTGAAACGGATGATTTAGAGTATGTATGGGTACATCAAAACTAAATGGCTGTTTTGCAAGGGTAACAGAAGCTTATAGAAATAAAATCGTAAGTTTCTGACCACACAATTTGTCGAATGCCTTTGACCAGAACTGTTGTCATGCTGACCAGTTATTTTAGCAAGGTCCTATCTTGCTTATATATGTCCCTGATTTCATATACATGAATATCGAAAGGCCACATTAAGTAAACATGAGAGAGAGAGAGAGAGAGAGAGAGATATGTTAAAATCTAGGTAGATTTATCACTTGGAGGTTTGGGGAGTTTGTTGATCTTTTCAAAAAGTCTTATTTATTTTCAATTCACATGATAAGAAAATTTGCGATATGATCGTCAATAACAAAACAGGGAGATCACGCTGGAACTACAAATGAACGGTTTAGGTGAAGGGTGGTTTCTTAACAAACCTTCACCTGTAAAACAAGCATTCATTAAACAACAATACTGCCGAGACACGGCAGGTCGGATCTGTAGTTCAGTCCTTCGTGATTAAAATGTGCGTTATACCTGATCCGCGTCACTATTTTCAATCAGATATCACAAGACCCTCTGTTATCATAATGGGGCATTAATCTATTGCATCTTGCTTCATGCTAACAGCCAACTTGCAACTTCATTGCGCTACATTGTAACTTTCGGTATGGGAACGTTTACCAGTGTGACACTTAACAGTGTGTTCTAAAATGAAATCTGCCAATCGCAAAGAGAAAATTTAAGAGTTGGAAAGACACAATTAAGAATATTAACGTGTGTAATATTAAAAATGCACATATAATTACTTACATGGAATCTGAAGACACGAAATTGCAGCATTTTAATAAACATACTTAACGAATTCAGTCATAATGGCAGATGTAAAGATGCAATCTAGAATGTACATCCTACACACAGAAATTTCAAAATAAAATAATGCAAAATGGAATACACAGTACATGCATATATTGATAGAAAATACACGAATATAATTCAAATACATGCATATAACTATAACGGTAATCACCCTCCATAAGTATTGAATGCCGTAATTAAAGATTTTATATATTCTGCTCATAATTTCTGGTTGGCATATATTTTAGTTCAAAACGCTAGTACTGCGGGACACTTCTTAGATCATGTATCATATGATGTAAAGATCAGACAGAATACTGGTATACCGGTACCGCAAACAACATTGACCCTAATCTACCGTCGCATAATGCACCGGTATATCTGGGTCTATGCAGTTTGTTAAGAGTAATCAGAAGAACAAACAATATAGATTCTGTTTTACCGGCGCATTATGCGACGGCAGATCGGGATCTATGTTGCTTAAGGTTGGACCCGACTTATAAGCGAGTATAAACGGTAGTGAAAAAACGTGTTTGTTTCTTTCAACATTGTTCCACAAATAGTCAACACTTACCTTGTACTCGCAGACAGGAAATGTCAGTTTCAATTTTTATTAACCACTTTAAGTCTTTCAGTGAAACCCCATGCTGAGATGACCATTCATTCAGGGAGAAATAGTGATAACAAGATTTTCCAGATGGGCACTTTGGCAGGCCTATTCAATG
Organism: Margaritifera margaritifera; assembly: GCA_029931535.1. NCBI lineage: Eukaryota > Metazoa > Mollusca > Bivalvia > Unionida > Margaritiferidae > Margaritifera > Margaritifera margaritifera. Next base: position 8,556 of record JAQPZY010000297.1, read on the forward strand.
TCTAAATAGCACCATTAAGACAACTAGACATCATAAGAAGTTGTTTAGTAAAAACAACCTCTTTGATACGACGATCTATTCAGTAGTTTGCATAACGCCGCTGTGGACATCAGATATACGCCATTTTCACTTGGAGCAGCTACATCATAAGAAGTCTTCTGGTGAAAACTCCATGGCAATATTACTTTTCATTCAGGAGGATTAGCAATAACAAGATTGATATATGACCACTGTGGTTATTGTTTGATCGTTTCTTTGTTCATTCTTTCATTCGTTCATGCTTACGTCTACTCTTGTATTTAACCACTTATCTTCATCTACCTCTGTTTGTTCGCCCCTTTATTTATGCATTTCTTTTCGTCAGAAAGATCTTAAGGCGCAGGGTTATAATTTGTATTTGGTTTAAACATATTTTATTGCCATATTTGCAGCACATGGAATCGGGCTACAAGTTCTCAAAACTTAGCAACAGTCCTCCCCAAATACACAAGCAGATACATGAAAATTGGCAAGGCGTAATAGTACGTGTATATAAGTATGCGTGGATCAGAAACACTGTGCATTAATACAAATGAATAATGAAAAATTCATCATGCTAGTATAGAGAAAGAGCGGAATTAAAATAAAGAAAAAAAAACAAATTAAGGAAAGGTCATACAAAATAAGTGTAAAACAACTAATTTAAAGAAGAGAAAGTTAGAGGGGGGAGGGGAGAAACGATAAAGGGATTCTTCCGTGGCATGTGTTGGAGGGAGATCATGCCAAGAGGTACTTTCTCTTGAACGACAATTGGACTCTTTTAGTATCTTTATTATAAGTCTGGAAGATTTCAAAGATGCGGGTGTTTAGGTCATTTGATAGCTCATCTGATCCCAACAGCAAGACATGAGTACTAACAGGGATGAATAATTGGTTTAAGCAATGCATTGATCTCAGTCTTGGTACTGTATATTTCTTACAATTAAAAATATAATGGTAGCCAGTCTCATCATCCTCTCTAAATGTGCACAATGGGCAATCAGTAAGAAAATTTAAAAATAAATCATTGTTTGAATAACTGCAGTTGTTTCCTATCCTAGTATGAATAATTGATAGTGGTACATAATTGGGTGTAGGTGAAATTTTACGTTTAAATGTTAGGTAATCGGTTTCATGTATAACTGGATCCGACAGAATATTCCAAACCTTTATTGTTGAAGATATATCGGAATTTCTGGAGATTTCTAGTCTAGCATGTATTTGCTGACAATTATTTATATTTCGCAAATTATATTGTGTTGTGTGTCCAACTAACGGAGGTACTAGATCTTGGAGGTAAGAGATGGAAGAACCATATACAATTTTGTGAAAGACACAGAGTTTATGAAATTGTCTTCTTTGCGATAATGGGAGCCAACTGGTTTCTCTGTAAATAATGTTAGCAGAAGTGCTAAGGATAAGTCCGGTTACAATTCTTCCCGTTTCAAGTTGGAGTCTTTTGAGTCTTAATAAGTCAGCGGCAGAGCAATAATCCCATATTGTATCAACATACTATATGAGAGGGCGTATATAAGAGAGATAAATTCATTCTAATGTTTTCCTACCTAGATTGTATTTAATGGACATGAAAACATTCAGCATTTTGGATGCATGTAATCAGATAGTATCCATATGTTTCTTAAGTTACCAGAGTTATTGAATGATAGACCAAGGTGTTGATGATGCTCAACAAAATGTGAAGCTCATTTTGAAACTTAAGTTCGAGAACAACTAGGTCTAGTTTGTTAGAAAAAAATATAACTTTGGTCTTTGAAGGGTTAAAGCTTACTAGCCATTGAATGGACCATTGGTCTATAGTTTTAAGATACGAGTTATTCACATACTTAATGTCGTTGGTATTAGATGGGGAGTAAGCTAGTGAACTATCAACAGCAAAAAGTCTTGTGACACTTATCAGGTTATCAGAAATGTCATTTATATACACAAAGAACAATAACGCACCTAGAACACGTTTGTTCGTTAATTCAGAGGTATTAACATATATTTTTTGAAGTCGGCCAGAAAGATAGTTGCTTAGGCAACTAATTAAATCAGAGTCTATTCCGTATGTTTTCAATTTAAAGAGCAAACCTTTATGCCAGACGCGATCAAAAGCCTTTGAAACATCACAAAATAATATACACACATCCTTGCGTTTGTTTAAAGCAATGCATATACTATTGTAAATATCTATTAACTGAAATATTGTTGAATCTTGAGGGAGAAAACCAGACTGATATTTATAAATGAGATTATTTGAATTCAAATGGTTGTAAATACTTTTAAATATAACTGTTTCCATTATTTTACAGGCACAGCTTAACAAAGAAATAGGTCGGTAGTTTGACGGATCGTTGGGATTCACTTTTTTCAAAACATGGCATTTATAATAGCTTCTTTCCAGATATTTAGAAACATTTCTTCTGTTAATGATTCACTGAATAAGATGCACAGAGGTTTGGCAATGGCTGGAGAGGCACCTTTTAATATTCGATGACTGATCTTATCAAGTCCGCAAGTCTTTTGACTGATTTTAGATTTTATTATGTCCAGAATATCTTGTTCTAAAATCGTTATTTCCGATATTGTTTCATTCGTCTTGTTAATGATTTGAGGCAGTTCAACGTTTGTATCATCAACTTTGGATATTGTAGTGAAAACAATGTTTATTAAACATTCTGCTTTTTCTAAATCATTAAATGTGCTTGATATAGTTCCATTGTCTGTTGTGTACTCGAGTGGTGGTATTATATTTATTTTATTTTGTTTAATTAAATGTCTAATTAGATGCCAGTATTCCGTAGGGTTGTATCCCATGTTTTCAATGTTATCATACTTTGAGATCAAGTTTTCTTTTGCAAATTGTTTCTGGTCGTCTACCTTATTTCTGAGTGCTCTAAATTGTGACCATAGGCGGAGGTTATTATTCTATGTTGCTTATCCCTTTATACGATTAATTTACGATTATCTTGTGGTTCTGCGGAGTTTACTGTCATACAAAAATGTATCGTTCAGACGTATTGCTACGAGTTTGAAGGCACTCATCTTTTAACAAAATCCGTAAACAAGGAGGGAAATCTAACTGTAGCTTCATCAATGTTACAACAACTTTGAAATACACTTTCCCAGTTTGTATTTGAGATAATCTTATTTAATTTGTTAAAATCAGCTTGTTATAGAACCAGACTTCTCTTTGCTAGCTTGAACAAAACTCAGATACACTTTTTATAATTAGAAATGTAGCTTGATGGTCACTTATAGATGGTTCAACAGGAATTACACCCGAGTGCCACAAGTCAATTGTGCTAGACGCTAGTATAGGGCCAAGTAAAGAAGATGTCAGTGATCCTAGTAGGATCAGTTATTATATTTTCTAAACTGTTGACTGTCATTATATCTCTGAGATGTCTCAAATCAGCGTTGAGTAAGTCCTCGTTTAGAACCCCGAGTGAAATAATGTTTTTTAGAGAGATTGAGGCACGCTCAATTGTATTATTTAAGGAAAGCCAGAAACTCACTGCTTCTGATGGAAGTGACTAAAATATACGCATATGAAATAATTACAACACTGTGCAAAAGTTCTATCCATAAACTTTTATAGTTATAGCTAAGAGTTATAACCGAGTTCTAAACATTAACTTGTTGGCTACATAGACCATAACACTCCCATCGTTTCTGACTGGTTAATGAAATCCTTCAATGATGAGATCATCATCTTGTTTACTGTCATCAAGATGGATTTCAGTTATTGCAATTATATCAAAGTCATCAAGATGGGTTGATATGTAGTCTAATTTATGACGAACAGACCGTATGTTGTACGAACGATATTGTATTGTCTGCTAGAGAAGAACTGCTACATAAGTAAGATGAAGATGACGTGATACAATCATCTGTGTCACATGACCTGGATTTATTTCTACATCCCATGAAAACATAAGTAGGAATAAAATCCACAGTACAAATATGACTACTGATAATACCAATGAACTAAAAAACGCACATAAACTAAACTTAGAAATTAGATTTTAGTGGTATGATTTGAGGGCTTAAGATTGTCTACCTCATGTGAATATTTATAATCAAACTTTGTACACAATAGTCTAACTGTCACTGTCTTTAGACCTATAACCAGTAGAAGATTCGCAAATAAAACATCGTAAAGGCTCAAAATTTTCTTCCTATGCAGGCATGCAGCTCGGTTGAGGAATAGTCTGATGCTTATCCTACGGAAAATAATTATAACTAACCATTAGGCAATAGATACAGTAAATCAAAGGGATGGGATAAGCAAGAACGTCTCCTGAATCCTAGCATCCGATAACTAGTGTGTCTTACTGAACCTGCCACTGGTTTCATTATGAATAAGATTCGACTAAAGAAAGTTGAATTTGAAACATAACTTATGAAGAAAACAAAATGATAAGCAGAAAGCAAGTAAAGAAAGTACATGTATTGTAAAAACATCATTGCTTTAAGCATGTACCATGGGTTACTGTTGGGAGGTTTACGGTAGAAACAAGCAATTTATATATAGAGAGATGCCAGAATTGGGTGGTTATACACGAGTTAGTTATAAGAAGACTAGAAGCCATTGGTTATTTATACTTATGAAACATTTATAAGATGAGAGAACTTCCAAGGGAAACTATCTTGATAAAGTCACTAAATTTGGTTAGATCCAGTATTTATGCCCAGGGTCCGGTTCATTGTTTGCATTATATACTGTTTATTTTTCAGCTCCACTCTGTGCAGTCTCTTCACCCTCTGCAGCATCTATTTCTGCAATCAATTCATCTAAATTTTGTAAGTTAGAGGCCTCTGAGATTTCTTTCGTAATAATGACTCGCTTTCTAGGACTACCTTCCGTATGTTGCATGTAAATCTTTCCATCAAAGGTCCAGTAGGATTTAATCATTTTGTCCTTCTTCAATTTACTAGGAATTTTCATCAGGTTGAAACGATCCTTGACCAGATCCTCTACCAAAATTGGCATTTCTGGGTCGCCCTTTAGAGTTTTCCTTGCACGAATAACATTCGATCTCGCCTTTTATGACTGGAACCGAATGATCAGCTGGGCTTTCCCTTTCTTATTTACGTTGCCAACAATGTGAGCACGATCAATATCTTCAGGCCCGATGTCCACGTGCAGCTTATCTTCAAACACACGAAGAACGATATTCTCAGCGCTGTCCTTCTTAGGGTCAAACTGTACATTTATCAAACGTAATCAATACCTTCTTGAATACTGTTCAAGTTCATCACACCGGAATGTTATACTATCAATATCCTCCTGCATTTCTACAATTTAGTAGATTTTTTCATCAAGTTCTTTCTTGAGGGGCTGGAGAGCATTCCAGTGGTGCTCGTGGGTGTGTGATTTAATGTACTTTCCCATAGCTTCATGAAACACTTTTTCGAACATAGGTCGCATAGCCTGCACTATGGCAGGAATGAAGTGTGAAATGAAACCTTGACTTCTGAGACAACTATGAATAGTATTTGTAACATCAATACACTCTGAGGAACAGATTGGCGTTCTGATGTTGACATGCATAATCCCTCGTAGACTGTTCAACTCCAGGATTGACCTCCATACCTGCATTGAATTCAGAACATACAGAGTGACGTTTATGTAGAGTACGTGTCCTGTCACGGTCGTCACTGTTTGTGTATCACACATAATTTACACAATTCAAGACGAGCTGGTCTCTATGTAGAGGAACTAAATGTCAAGATCAGCATATTAGACCGTATAAATAACGTTCTAGTTACTCCTACCAGTAATAGATATTTGGAAACTACCTCAAACCTCAATTTTTCGCCCTGCAAATACCTTCCCACAATCTTTATTGTAATTAAACTAACACAGCCGTCATGGAAAATTTTCTGAAGATTATTCGAATATTTTGGTGGGAAAAAATATTCTCAAACTGTTTTAAAGTAATTTTCTCGCGAAGAATACTACAATTTTGCAGACGTAATAAAATATACAAAGAAGGCCGTGCAACAGTTTGATAAATTCATTATAGTTTTTATTTTTTTTTTGCTTTTAGGGATCAAATTGAAAGTCATTGTATCCTACGACGATTATTATACTGATGCAGTTTATGGTCAATTAACTAATAAGGTGTTTCTTATAAAAGCGTGGAAGTGCTTACGGTCAGACTTTCTTAGCAAGGATGTTTTACATGACATAATAATGACCATACGAAAAGCAGCATTCGTTGCACCTTTTCTTTACGAGAAGTCATATATTTTATCAGACGAATGGTCGATGATTTTTTTTTAACGTTTTTATATGGTTGACAAGGTGTTAAAAATCATTTTCCACAGTTCGTTAAACCTATATCAGTCAAAGCACCAAAAAATCGTTTTAACGTGATCAAGTAAATCTGTCAGTTTGATCGCTTATTGCAGGTAACAAATACATTTTTTCAACTGCTTACATCATCGTAGATATCTCTATTTGTTTACAAGTTTATTTACTAAAAACACATTCAAATGAAACAGTTGTTTATTCATTTATTCATTCATTTCGCTAGTTGGTTCGAGTAGATTTAAGGTAACAATGTCCCCTCAAATGCAATATACTGCCTTTTCATGTCTTCTCGTGCTAGGAGTAATCAGGGGAGATAACAGTCAAGCTTTGGAATTCATTGCCAGGTCACTTTAGGGCAGATATGCCATTAGATCGTTTCCGGGGGAGCCGAGGTAAATCAGCTGGTAGAGCATCGGATTCGTAATCCAAGAGTCGTGAGTTCGATAACCATCCATGCTGCCTCGATGTGTCCTTGTGAAAGGCACCTAGCTCGCATTCCCTCGGCATGATATAGCCAATACTGTGTTAAAAGTGTCGTTTAAACCAAGCCCCCCCCCATATATATATATATATATATATATATATATATATATATATATATATATATATATAGAGAGAGAGAGAGAGAGAGAGAGAGAGAGAGAGAGTGATTCCAGAGCTTTCTTGCTACTGCAGTGTTTACCAAATTCTAAAAACGGATGCAAGCTTTACAATAACCGAAACGATGCAGTTATGTCTAAAGTTTGGCTATTGTATGTGAAGTAGCTTTAGTAAAATCGGGAGACCATGTAAAGACTTCTACATGCAAAATGCTACGCCGGTTAAAAAGAGCTATTACTGCATCAAAGTGGGCAATACATATGTCAATTAAGTTTATACATCCATCTGAGAAGAATCTGGCAGCTGGTAATGTCTAATAGCTCAGCCATGAAAGCCTTAATGTACATATAATAGTCTGCCTGCAGGCTTGAGGATATATAATATGTCCTGTATGCACATTTATCTAAACTCTTTGAATAATATCAACTTTTCGTCAAAATTAATTCAAACACCGAAAACTATTATTGTTTCATAAATTTTACGCAACATGAGCGCTAATGTTAGATTATCTATAGATGCATCCTTCCCAATACTGTATTTGCTCCAATAAACTCACGTGAACATGATATTGCCAAGGGGGAGGGGTTGGGGTTGAGTAGGAGACACATCTAACATCTACAATTTGATCACAGTTACTCATTTTAACCTTTCTAAAACAAGACGAATTGAATTAAGAGGGCAACTTTTATTTCTCAGTCAATGAGAGCACGTGGGTCTGGTGAGATTTTTGCTTTGGTTAAATATGGATAAATGACTGAATGTTCAGCAAACTTAAACTTGAAAGTTGGAGAGGGGAGTGCCATTATTAGGATTTTGGATTGTTTTCTAGAGATGATCAGGGGTGCGTTTTTTGGAAAGGGAATATCTATTATAATAAATAGGATATATACATTATGGTTACTAATAACCAAGGAATTATAACTGACGTAAGACGGATATAAAGGTAGCAATACTTAATACAAATATCCTGTTTCGATAACATATAACTCCAGAGAAATGAAAGAAAGAAACAACAGTTTAATCTCGCTTTGTATAAGGTTAAAACTGCAGTTAACATTAGCCTTAGTCAATTGACTTTCTCAAGTTTCTTGGGAACTAACCAGTCCTCCTATAAATAAATAAGTATTGCCACTATACAAATTAATACTATGGCATGTAAATTGCCAAACCTCAAATACGGACGTACAAGATTGCCCAATCCAACATCTTTGCTTTCATATTAGAATGCTATTTATAATAACTAAACATATTAATTAAGGTGTTTATTCATAAACACGAATCACCTTACACAAATTTGTGTCGCTAAATGTGAACAGATAAGTATTGAGTACCGATGTCAAAGAGATGGGAGTTAAGTGTCTTGCACAGAGATAGGCCATGACAGCCGACCCCAGGCTGGTCAAGACAGGATTAGAACCCATTACCCACTGATTATGACTCTAAGCTAACGACTGGGTCACCATGTAGAAGATGGAAATGTTATTGCAATATCAAGCACTCCCTCACTTTAAAGCCCTTCATTATAACACGGTTCCTGTTATAAGGCAAGTTTGATCAAGGATCCCATTTCATTAAGTAGTAGTACAATTATGAGAATCGTGCATTTCATTACAAGGTGGACTCGTTATAAGGTGTTATACTCTATGGCTACCATGGACAGTGTTATAATGAAATAGTACCGCATTAGCCATTAAGAGGAATCAAAATATAAAACTTCATTAGTGATGGGTCAAAAATTAGGTTGGTTCTTTTTGAAAGATCTACTAGTCAATGTCGAAAATATCTTAATAAAAGAACTGTGTTATTTATCACAAGCTGCAGCAAAAACAAATGCAGTTGATTAAAGAAGAAACCCACATTACCTGCCATTTACAAAATCAAAGCATAATTTTTCTAAAGCCTACTGTTTCGCTGCATTGACTCCCTGATTAGCATGCTAGACTCAGGATCAGAAGGGTGTACACTGAATCCAGCGCATACTAGACCAGGCAAGATCGGCCACACTGTTGTGTTCTTGGACAAGAGGCTTTATTTCCATTGCCTCTGCTTTGTCTGTAATTTTTTTTACACACTTTTAATTATTAATTTTTCGTGATGTACAAAGAATTAAAGATTAAAATATTAATTAGACGTTTCTTAAGAACCTATAAAATATTAATGGACAATGAGAAAATATATTTTTTAGAAGTTGATGGTGTTCAAAAAACCAAAGGTATGAAAAACTTTGGACAATGATGAAAACATATCAGAAGCGTTTTGGTTTTAAAATGTTTGTAAGTGTCTGGTTAAAGTAATTCACATTCTCTATGAAACCTAAATATTACAATGGTTTTAAAAGGAAACTATTTACACACAGCAACGATAGCATGATATTTTTCAAACCAGAAATACACCTAACAGAACGTCTACAATTCCTTCTTCCATCAGCTTTTCCATTCCGTTATTTTAAGGAGAATCGTTGTATATCAACTCCTGTAAACATCTGCAAAACAAAATGTCAACTAAATTCTGTGCTTGTAAATATATCCTCACACGTACTCATTCTGACGCCCTTCCCCGATTTGAGCATCTTGGCTAAATTCCTAATGGTAATTAGGACAGACCCAGAAACTTATGTCAGCTCTCATATATATATATATATATATATATATATATATATATATATATATATATATATATATATATATATATATATATATATATATATACACACATATTGCCAGTAATTTGCACTTTAGTCTTTTCAAACGTTTGAGCTTGCGAGGCCCATGGGAGGGGCGGGGGGTAGGAGACAACCTTAAACAAAATATGTGTGTTGCACTAATCTACATTATGGGAGCGGGGAGGATTCATGATGATTCACCCCAAATATGAAGAGAATACATCAAGTGGTTAAGGAAATATAAGTAAACGAAGAACTTCATCCAAGATCCTGACAAAATGGTTCCTGCCGCTGGTCCCAAACAGACTGCTACGTCCCGCTTTTCCACTAAAAAGGATAATTTTTACTGCCGTTTTAGCATTGTACAAAGCGAGATTAAACTGTTGTTGCTTTCTTTCATTTACCTGGAGGTATATGTAATTGAAACTAGAGGTATTCCAATTCATGGTCCTTTATACTGCTCTAAATAACCTTTATAATAATTTCTAAATTTTCTTTTTCCTATATGTTACTGGAAAATTTATGTTAACATTTCAAACAGTATTTAAGGAATTATTGTGATTTCCTTTTATATATCATTTTAGTATTGTTTCAAGCACTACCATCAGTGGAACACAATCTAAGGGAGATAACTACTGTGAGGTCGAATCATTTACCTAAATCAGAGGTGCCTCTCTTGACATACAAAATTGACAGGAAGGGCCTTTTACACCTTGTCACTAACTGTAGTGAGATCATAAATTTTGTTTATATTTTTAGCAATAAAAACTAAAACGAAGAGCCAAAAGTATTTAAACCAAATGGTTGCCGTATTTAATGCCTTCAGCAATGCGTACTGTTTGTTATCGATATAAAAGAAGGGTGGTAAAAATAAAATTGTGATATCGAAAAACAATCGGATTTGTAGGAGCACCAGGCATCGTTCTAAATTTCATATGATAAGAGGTAATCGTTGGAGATAGTTAACATTCTCAGACAAAACTCAGATAGTGTTCAGCAAAAACAGTAGGGTATATATTCTATAAAAAGTCTGTATTCCCAAATCACAACCGTGGTTATCAAAACATCCCAAAATAATAATTGACCTTTCGAATTCGAAAGGTCCTCAACAAATCCTCAGCTTTTTCAGAGTAAATTCAATTAAATCAGAGCCTCCTATCGTAGCCATACGTCCCTGTATACAGACGGTTAGAAAAATCGACGCAAAGATGGAGCTGCCATTGCAATTCCCGATGTCACAGCATCAAGCCGGTCACAGGATTAAGACTCAATCTTTACTACAGAAATTACAGCCATACTAGAAGCTTTCGCCAAATTTCATTATTTTTCGGATTCCATTTCCACTTTGAAAACCTTGCAAAATCTTAAATCTGAAAACCCGTTAATATTACAGAAACTTGATGTCCTCATACGATCTGAGAAAAGTATTCGGTTCTGTTGTCTGCCTAGTCAGTCACACTGGTATAAAGGATAATGAAAGGGCAGATAAAGCAGCCAAAACTACCCTGCAGTCACTCTTTCTAAATGGAACGATTCCATATAGTGACTTTAAAAATTGAATACATCATGTTCCTTATACTTGGCAAAATATGTGCAAACAAACAAGCTTCAGAACATCAAACCCACTACTGGAGAATGGCATCCCGCGTATGAAACAAATCGCCGAGTTGAGGTGATGTTGTGCCCGTCGCGTATCGGACACACATACCTGACTCAGGCATACTTCCTGAAAGGTAAAAATCTCGACAAGAGTGCATATCATGTCAGTGTCCACTGACAGTGGAGCAATTTCTTGTCGAGCGTGTCAACTTCCACCCAGTGAGACAAAAGTATTTGGACGTTAACTGCATGACGAAACTGTATGCTGATGTACCACCTGAGAAAATGTTGGACTTTTTGAGTGAAAGCGGTTTATACACCAACATTTTAGCCATATATTTTAAAGATTTTATGTGCTACATTTATCTGTTATTTTATATACATTTTACAGAATTGTAACATCTTTATTTTTATTTTATTTGATCTTGTTGTACTTAATGTTTACATTTATTTGGAAGGATTTATCTTCCTTATTTTTTCCAATTCAGTTTGACAGTTATCGAACTTTAGCTTTCGTTGGCACTAAATAGCCACCATTTTGCCGAAGTGCCGTAAAATACTACTACATAGATAGGTATTTAAAGGAGTGGAAAGAGAATGTGCCTTCAAAGGATTCATCATCAAGAGCATGTCAAAAGTAATTCAATTTAGAGGAAATATTTTTGACTAGTTTTTAGACTTTTTGTTCGATGTGAATGCTTTTTAGGGGTCAGTACAGGGGGAGTAAATACGATGCATTTACGTTGATTATTCAGATTTACTTTAACCGAGTACAGTGTACAAGAACAAGAAAGGGAAACAATTCATGCAATCCAAAGTCCTCATGTGCCTGTAAACCAATTCTGTTGATTCGACTAAACAATCACCCATTGCATTATGAATTTTGTGAATTGAGTCGTGAATTACATGTGTTAAAACGGCGTATAGAAGGAGTTTGAACAAATTTCTCAGATACATTTAGATTGTGGTACAAACTGTGGCTCGAATTTTCATTGAAAGTCTAAAGAAATCATCATGATGGAGTTGCTTTCATTTTCTTTGTGACTAAATAAAGTGATCGCTTATGGAATGGGACAAAAAAGTATTTATTGTGCTAATTATCTGGATAAAAAGACACTATCCCAGAAAATGTGTGGAAATATATCGATTGATTTCAGATAGTATTCTCTCTCTCTCTCTCTCTCTCTCATGATGATGATGACGACGACGATGATGACGATGATTATAATCGTGATCATGATATAGATAGCCGAAGACAGGGTTGATCAAAAGGAAAATACATCCATATGTCCAGGTAAAAGCTCATCTAATGATATAATCTTTAACGAGTATATTATATCTACTTTAGACATGTTGATGTCAATTTGTATCTTTTTCTTCAACTTGATATTTTAATATAGGCTTTCTTCTGGACCAATCTACAAATGCACTGTGGATCCCACTCAGCCAAATAACTGCCGCCCAATAACAATTTTAGTTTTTTAAGCAAACTATTCACTGCTATCTTGAATCTTAGACTTAACACATTTTTAAGTGAACCTAACATTTTAGATGAAAATCCAGCGGGATTTTGAGCAGGATACTCAACAAAAGAACCATATATTTTACATTATATGCATTGGTCGAAGTTCTGAAATTCAAATTTAAAGATTGTTTTGCCGTTTTATTGATTTCAGCAAAGCGTTTGATTCAGTTTAGCGGGCTGGGTTTTGGATGAAATAAGTAAACAATGATGTGAATAGAAACATGTTCAGGACCATTCACAACTAATACCAAGACATAAAGCTCTGTGTAACGTATGCAGGCGAACAGATTTCTAGTATAGTCTTTGCAAGGTAAAACAAGGTGAGAACCTTTCGCCTGTTCTATTCTGATTGTTTCTCAATGACCTTAACAGTTTTTTGCAGCAATATCAATATACTGGAATAAATATTGAATCAACTATTCATGATGATGTTATATATCTCAAATTGCTAGTCCTTTAATATGCAGACATTTATTTTGCCCTTTGCCCTAGTACGGATACAGACTTTTCAGCAGAACGTAAATGCATTTTACGAGTATTCTAAAATTATGGAATTTAAATATAACCTATACCAAAACCAGATAATGATTTTTGGTGTTCGAATAAATGTATGCTTTGTAAGTTGTTGGAAATATCAGATCTATGCGTAATGAATTCAAATATATCATGGTCTTTTTTCCAAGAGCTATAGATTTTTAAAGCTATGAAACATAATGTTGGTCATGCCAAAAAAGCAATGCATCTTTTATACAAAAAGATACGTAACGTGAATATTCCAATTAACTTACGGCTACAACTCTTTAAGCATATAATATTGCCAATTCTGCTTTACGGGTGTAAAATATGGGCTATTGAAAATACAAGGATCATTGAGAATTTGAACAATGAATTTGTAAGAAACCTTACAAAACTCAGGAAAAGCACTCCTATATAAATGTTATAGAGTCAGCTGGGATGAAAGCCAATTGATTTTTATATTACGTCTAGAATGATTGGGTAATGGATTTCAATAATAAATGCATACAACTCTAAGTTCTGTAAAACTTTATATTAAATTTAGTGTAATGGTTCAAATGAATGTTCTTGCATTAAAAACATTTTTTTTCTGTTGGACGATACGATTTGTATTGCCAAGATTCAATTAGTAACCCTAGAGCCACCAAATCCAGTATTATAAAAACGTTAACTGATCTGTACATACGAGAAACTTAGTTTAAATTTACAGTAAACCCAGATAATGCTTATCTGCTAAGCACAACGAGCAGCCAAATGTACGAAATTAATTGCATTTCTGAAATTCAATGGGGTATTGTGTGAACACCACAAACACAAAATTTACAGTACAAACCAATACTGGCGACACTGATAATCTTGATCATATCTCTTCTGGTTACTTTTACGACATACAACGGTTCAGTAATAATGATATCCCAATGAAAAGACATACCTGTGATAAAAAGAGAACAAATAATTATGGCAATCGCATGTTAGAACTTTGTAGAAATTGCAGTAGGTATATAGCCAACTAAAAATTCGAATATGACAAAGGACAAGTAAAGGCGTAAGTGTTATAGACTGTTTAGTTACCACTGTAGAAGGTTTTAATTCTATCAAACACTTTTGTAGAAGTAAATGGTATAAAAATTAAAACTGATAAATGTGCCAAACGTTTTGGTATCCTTATTGATAATAAGTTCCGTTTACCGCCAATATTAAATGTAACCAATGGGAACGTTTCGGAAAACTTTAAGCATTGGAAAAGACAAGTGCCGATTTACCTAACTGCAAGTGGAGTAACTGATAAAGAGGATGAGGTGCAAACAGCCATAATTTTGCATTGTGCAGGACCGCACATTTGGGATATTTATGATCAATTTGTATGGGACGCAGATGGCGACAAAAACAAACCCGGCAAGGTACTTGAAAAACTTGAGGCATATTGTAACCCCAGAAAAAATGAGGTCCTGGAATCACATAGGTTCTGGAATGTACCGTACCAAGAACCTTTCGACAGTTTCCTAACTGAGCTTAGGACGAGAGCGTCGTCATGTAATTTCAGCGAGAAGGATAGAATGATCAGAGATAAAATAGTTTTCACAGTTACCGGAAAACTTCAGGAACTCTTACTCAGAGAAGACAAATTAAACCAGGACAAAACCATACAAATGTGTCGTGCGTTTGAGCAGTCAAATAAACATATAAAAGAACTGAGGGAAGCCAGCTCTAGCAGTCAGACTGTAAATAAAATAACTCAAGGAAGTAAAGCACCAACTCGAAGCCAAAGGAAAAGAAATACTAACAGTCAACCTGGGATTGGCAAACTACGAAATAAACTGTCCTCACCAGTTCAGGGTAAAGATAGCGTTTCACTTAAGGAATGTAACTTCTGCGGACGCAAACACGAGTTCAAGAAGGAAAAGTGTCCGGCATGGGGCAAAACATGCGATGTGTGCTAAGGAAGGAATCATTTCAAGGTAAAATGCAAGAAAATCCATTTAGTTAGTGCTAGTACAACGCACGAAGAACAAACAGATGATGATGAAAATTGGCTTAATACCATAGAAACCAGTCAGAAAAGTAGAATTTCTGCATTAATAAATGTCAACAATTGTGAAGTGCGTTTCCAGTTAGATAGCGGTGCCGACATCAACACTATCTGCAAGAAGTATGTTCGTAAAGAACAAGTTAGGCCGACAACACTAACCTTAAATATGTGGAATAAGTCACATATAAAACCGCTTGGAGAAGTTGATCTGAAAATTATTAACCCGAGCAATGGGGAAGAAACTACTGCTACTCTAGTAGTTGTACCAAATGGTTACATGAATCTCCTAGGATCAAAAACTATTCAGCAAATGGGATTGATTACGGTTAACAGTGACAAATTTATTGCTATGGTCGACACGACGAAACTCGGTGATCTAGGGGAAGCAACTCTTACAGTCGACAACGAAATTTCAGGGAAAACATTGCCGTGCAGAAAGTTGCCACTCTCACTTCAAGAAGACGTGAAGAGAGAAATAGATAAACTTGTCTAAAGAGAAGTTCTAGTACCTGTTACCGAACCTACTAAGTGGGTTAGTCAGATGGCTGTTGTACGAAAGCAGAATGGAAATTTGCGTATTTGCATAGATCCACAGGCACTAAATACTGCGCTCATGAGAGAACATGCGAAACGTCCGACACTTGAGGACGTGTTACCAAAACTTGCTAATGCAAAAGTCTTCAGTAAACTTGATGTTCGTGAGGCATACTGGCATGTTAGACTGGATCAGAAATCAAGTGAACTAACTACAATGATTACACCTTTCGGTCGTTACAGATGGGCGAGGTTGCCATTTGGACTAAAGGTCTCGAGCGAAATCTTTCAAAGAAAACTCACTGAAGCACTTGGAGATTTGGATGGTGTTTTCACTATATCGGATGATATAATTGTTGCTGGATATGGGAGCTCTGAACAAGAAGCGAAACTAGACAACGAGAGAAAATTGCAAAACTTGTAAAAACGATGCATCGAACGGAATATCATGTTAAATGATGACAAGAAAGAAGTAGGATTGACCGAAATCATTTTTCATGGTCACAAAATAACTAGTGAAGGAGTCATAGCAGACAATACAAAGGTCAAGGCAATACACGAAATGCCCACACCAACGGATATTTCTGACGTGAAGAGGCTATGTGGCATGGTGCAGTTTATGGCGAAATTTCTTCCAGATCTTGCAAATGAACTGGAACCGATTCGTCAACTCACACGTAAAGATTCTGTCTGGAATTGGTCTGAAGAATGCGAGACTGCTTTCAAGAGAATTAAGAAAAGGCCGACCGAAGCACCAGTGCTGGCATATTTTGACGTAAACAAAGAAGTCGTACTACAAGTAGATAGTAGCAAGAATGGACTGGGTGCTGTCTTACTTCAGGATGGTAGACCAGTTGAATTTGCGTCGAGGGCACTAAAACCGTCCGAAAGAAAGTGGGCACAAATTGAAAAGGAAGCTCTTTCGATGCTTTATGGTTTAGAACGTTTTGACCAATATACATATGGAAGCAAAGTTATAATACAAAATGATCACAAACCGTTAGCTGCGATACTAAAGAAGCCTTTGAGCAAAGCCCCAAAACGATTACAAGATATCATGATGAAACTGTTTCGATATTACATCGAATTTAGATTTGTGAAAGGAATAAATCTTGTTATCGCTGATGCCTTCAGCCGAGCTTATCTAGAAACTCTCGACATAGAAACTGAACGACCAAGGATCCTGAACGTTATGTTCGACAACTTCCCAGATGCGAGACTGCAAGAAGTCAAGAAAGCAATTTTGGAAGACGCTGATATGCAATTACTTATGGAACTCATTACTGACGGCTGGCCTGAGGCTAGAGACAAAGTGCCATACTCAACGTTACCATATTTTGATATGCGGGATGTCCTTAGCGTTCAAGATGGAATAATTGTCAAAGGAGTGGCAATTGTAATTCCCAAATCATTGAGAAAGGATATGAAGAATCGTCTTCACAGTGCTCATTTAGGCTACGATAGTATGATGAGGCGAGTTAGAGGAAAGATATTTTGGCCTGGAATGGCAGGAGAAATTAAACAAATGGTTGAATCGTGTGAAGCATGTGAGGAATGCAAACCTAGAAACCAAAGAGAGCCGCTTTTACAGCACAGTGATGGAGAGAGACCTTGGAATAAGGTAGGCATGGATCTGTTTGAAATCAAGGGTAGACAGTATCTTGTTGTGATCGACTATTTTTCAAATTTCATAGAAGTGGACTACTTAAGTATGGCAAGTTGTAGCCAAGTTGTAACCGTACTGAAGAAACAATTCTCAAGATTTGGAATTCCCACCACAATTATATCAGATAATGGACCCCAGTTTACAGGAAAGGAGTTCGCACAGTTCATTCGTAAATGGGGCATTAACCACAGAACGTCAGCCCCAAATCATCAGCAAGCAAACGGAAAGGCTGAATCTGCTGTTAAAGTCATTAAGAACATGTTGAAGAAGACACTCATATATGGTAGAGATCAATAGGAAGCCCTTGTTAGAACTTAGAAACACTCCGCGTCAGGATACTGGACTTAGTCCGACTCAAATGTTTTTCGGACGAAACACCCGATCAATGATCCCATCAACAAGTGATCTGAATAAGGAACCAGGAATTAACTACCGATCAGCGCGAAAACGCTCGATAAAGAAGTGGTACGATAAGAGAGCTCGAACCTTACCACCACTGAGTATCGGAGAGTCCGTATATTTTGAACACAAGGAAGGAAATAAATGAAAACTTGGTAAAATCAAGGAAAGACTAAGTGAACGATCGTACATCGTGGAAAGTCAGGATGAAGGAACCTATAGACGGAATCGTGTGCACATACGACCCACAAAGATAAAAGTATGCATCCGGGAGACTTCACCTTTACGTGAACCCGAGAATACGGATGTACCGACAAATTGCCACAAAGATCAAACAACTGCAACACCAAGTGAATCAAATAGCTCCGGAATGTCACTTTCAGAGAATGTTAAAGATGACGTATTGCCAAATTCAGATAACACGACAACAACTGCACCAAGAGTAAGACCCAGGAGAAACATCAAGGAGCCTGCTTATCTGAAAGACTTTGTGTGCCACAAGTGAATTATTAACTCTTAACATATAGACCCTAGTTAGTTAATTTTACATTGTTTTGGTTTGTGAATACCTAGTCAGTTAATTTTACATTGTTTTGGTTAGTGAATACCTAGTCAGTTAATTTTACATTGTTTTGGTTAGTGAATATGAACTGATAATCTGGTAATAGATTCAGACGGCAAAGATTTAAAGTTTAGTTTTCAATATACACTATATGTCGAGCATATCCCAAGTATTTGTATTAATCATTTAATAAAGTAGAGATAACTAGTACTTTAAAGAAAAGGGGATGTTGAATAAAATTAATGTAGCATAATTTGAAACAGAGCATAGTAATTTCATTCAGTTTCTGAGTGTAGTCACATGACTGATGTCTGTTACTAGCCTATGATGGAATGTGGTGTAGTGTACATGATGACCTAATAAAAGTTGTATTGCTCTGAGAACAACGTTTGGTTTTATCTGCCTGTTAAGCAGCTGACTGGTATGTCCCCTACTAGTGGACAATATATCAACAACTTTATCATAGTCCAACCGCTTTGAAAGAATCTTTATAAAAGTATCTAAGAAACTACGAATTTTAAAAGGGTTACATGTTTTGTGTCAGATCAGTTGATCCGAAAAGTGTATAATACAGTAGCGTTTCCACAACACAGTTGTGTGTACACATTTTATCTTCTGTTGTATTGTGTGGGAAGAATCCTGTAATTCATCTTACATGCAGTGACTACACAGCTCACAGAAAAGAGCACCCAGGATGATTTTAAACGTCAAGGATATTTGAACACCCACATCATGTCCTTTGAACATTCTTAGATGGATGCCAGTTAAGAATTATATTATTTTTAGAAAAGCTGCTTTTACTTTCAAGGTCTTAAATAATTTAACGGCAGAGTATCTTAGTGTTTTTAAGTTTGTAAGGAACATTAGCACAATGAGTACACGGTCGAGTTCAAAAAATGATTTATATGCACCAAAAGTTTGAACAGAGTATTTTAAGAAATCTTTTGTTTACGCCGGTAAAGCTTTCCGGAAAAGTTTGCAGCATGATATTAAACAAACACATAATGTTGCAATTTTTAAGAACTATACCTCTGTAGATATGTTAATGAACAATCTGATTTTTTGACCGCATAACATTTGTAAATGGTAGCTGTGATAACATTTCAGCAAGTCAGCTTTTCATATATTCATTAAATTTATTATCAACTGAATTTGCTTTAAAATGTTTTTAGATTGTTAACAATTTTTAATATTTCTTCAGCTGTAATTGGGTCATTCAGACAAGAGTTATCGACAACATCCACCGTTTTGGGGATTATTCGCTCGTCACTATCTGTGTCCGCTAAGTTTATTTCTTTAAGATATTCAAAAAATTCTTGCAATGCAATACTTTGATCAGGTCTTTTCTTGCCAACATTATATATTTTCCTTTACATTGATTTTTTATAGCGAGAGAAACGATTTGCAAGAGTTTTCTGATACTGTCTACTAGCTGTTAGCATAATACCTTTACTCACCGCATTTTTTCTACAACTTTCCTATACAAGAGATAATGCTTTCGGCTTTCCTACACTCATTGCCAAACCATGGCTTAGTGTCAGCTTTTTTCTAGAGTTCATTTGTAGAACTTTCACTTCTTATCATTTATGAAAAATGTTGGTTCAGCAGAACTAACAAAAATATTACTTATATCGTTTATGATTCTGTTTAAGGGGCCCCGGGTGGCCGAGTGGTCTAAGGCGCTCGCCTTTACTGATCACTCACATCTCACCTCTGTCCGCGTGGGTTCGAGTCTCGGGTATGTGAGAAATCTTGCCATTACCTTCCCGTGGGTAAGTGGTTCTTCTCTGGGTCTTCCCGGCTTCTTCCTCCACCAAATATATTGGCCACCATGTATAGCCTATCATGTGCTGAAAAGTGGCATTAAAACCATAAACCACATTGATTATATTTACATCGTTTCCTGTTACATCATCTTTATTTAAAAGTTCCTGCAATTCAAAGTCGATATCATTGAAATTGTGAACATTTATGTACAAACTGTGTCGCCTAAATGGCGAATAAAAGATTTGACTCTCACATTTGTGAAATAAGCACATATAAAGTTTCGAGTCTAATTTTCAGAGTTTTTATTCATGGGCAACGATGCAGAAAGAAGAAACATGAGTGCGGGAATTATTGATTTAGCCTTCTCGAAAACCGGGTCGAATATTAGTACTTTCGAAAATGAATGTGTGACACGCTAACAATGCAGTACATTTTCACGCCTACGCCGCTCTCGCTCTGTCTCTCTCTCTCTCTCTCTCTGTCTCTCTGTCTCTGTCTCTCTCTGTCTCTCTCTCTCCGTGTGTTTAATATTTCCTGTTTTCATCATTTTTGACATACTTTTTGGGAGTCTTGGCCCATAATAGCTGAAGATGCCAGCAGATGAAAAAGTATGAACACATACAGTTACTTTTAAACGACTGTTTTAATACTTAAATGGTTTGAAAAAGTCACCATACTCACCCCTGCCTTCGAAAAATTGGAGGAAGTATTTGCCCAAAACATAGAAATAGGAAATCGTCAGATTTTCTTATTATTGAAAAATGAAAATGAAAATGCAAACTTATACAAATTTATTTATTTAGTCCAAAATTCAAATATGGAATTTTTAGCAATTATATAATAGAAACAGTCATTAAAGCAAACTTTTGAGGACGAGGCGGATCGGTCAAGCGAAACGACATGTATGTGGGTGCCATTGGTCAAACGCATGTCTGTCTCTGCTGTAAAAATGTTTCATTTTTGAATACTGAAATTGGCCATAACGTCACA
Organism: Margaritifera margaritifera; assembly: GCA_029931535.1. Lineage (NCBI taxonomy): Eukaryota > Metazoa > Mollusca > Bivalvia > Unionida > Margaritiferidae > Margaritifera > Margaritifera margaritifera. Next base: position 29,745 of record JAQPZY010000297.1, read on the forward strand.
AAGGCTCTGCTGAGTTACTATGGTCAAGCATAGAACGTTGCAAACAAAACCCCTGTTTCAACTACCGTATATACTCGCGTATAGCACGTTACCAACTGCAAACTGCATAGACCAAGACCTGCCGGCGCATTATGCGGCGGCAGATCAGGATCTATGTTGTTTGCATTTGGACCCAACTTATACGCGAGTATAGACGGTAATTTCTCAATTAATCTTTTCTCAAATTTGAGATTTTCCATTATCTTACTTGTGATGAAACTGACAATATTGTTATTTTAGGTCGGGGTGAACTTAGCAGAAATGATAATTAGACTGTGATTTTTACTCATTTGAAACCAGCTTCATGTTCAATGAAAAATTAATTCTTACCAACAAAATGATGAGAAAAATATTAAAAACTCTCAATTCCAGCAATAACATTTGAGATGTTTTAGTGATACAGGGACCAGATTTTCTAAAAGCTGCATTATGTTCATTGCATGTAACATGATCAAACTTTATGTCATCAGCACCTTGATTACACCGCAGGTACCTCTATAAAACATTATAAAGACTCATTTTAAACAGAAATAAAAACAATGAAATTAATCTTTATTATAAATATAATAAAGTATATACAGAAATAAATGCCACTGGTATAACTATAAATTCACAAGCCTTTGAAAACCTTTAAAATAAAAAAAAAATCCATTTGCATTTCAAGGACTTCGTTCAAACATACGTTTATCGCACTTGTGTCCATTATTTTGAAAATATGTTGTTGTGTATAGTTTAAGTGTGTCATTGGATGCTGAGGGATTTCTTTTTTGTTTCCATCTGCGTTTGCTTTCTTTTATATATTTTCGTAATCTACTTACAATCACTGTCTTGATGAACACCTACCTGATAGATAGATAGTTAGATATTCAGGTTGGCTGGTTAGGGGTAAGTAGATTGGTTGATTACTGGATTGAATGATCGATTGTCGAATTTTTATCGTCCTTACTAGCGTGTAAATCCAATGGCGGCGTGAGGGAGCGAGGTCGGGGGCTGAGACAATTGCCCCCGGACGGCAGGCGAAAGGGGGGGGGGGGCGCCATCAGGAGCTTTTTTATAGCTGAAATTGTTATATTATTTCACCTCACTTTAGTGTAACGCGGGAAATTATTGACAAAACTATTACTTAGGAGGGGATTGGGGGTGGATGAAGGAGGTTGGCAACTGACGTAAAAACTGTTCCCTGTGGCAAAGTTGAGGCGCTCTAAAGAACATTGCCCCCTGGCGCCTCGAACACTCGCTCCGACACTATGTAAATCTAGCCTAATACACATAAGTGGGCTTAAACCTATTCACAATACCCAAGACAAACAATCCAATATTACAATTGTGTAGAGACCCAATACCAAAGGAAAACAAAATTATGTTGCTACTAAGGACAAAAGCCTACCTTTGTACAGAGCTTTGAAAACAAATGTCCTCGCTGAAAGTACCTTGCTGGTCTTAGCGTACATTCATGTATGTCTTTCTTGTGGAATCCACCATTTTGCTCAACTCCATCTATTGACTGACGGTCAACCTGATATGGTATCATAGTGTTTGGACATTAGACGATTCCATTATGTCTTATTACTATCGACTGTAGACGCTTCCAGTAAGTCGCACTTTGCGTATACAGCAGTGATTTCCTTACAAGTTGTGACGTCAAACAAGTAATCTGCATATACATTACTTACATTATGAAATGGTTTTCTTTCATACATTGATTCTTTAATATTTGTTTTTAATTTTAAGTCAATCTGTATACCTGTATCTGTTGTTGATTTTCGATCTTCACCCTGAGTACGCTCGATGCACAAGACTCGGTAAACTCCGGCTTGATACGGTTTTCTACATTTACGTTGGAAGATTGATGAAAGTGTGCCGTCCTAATTATTTGTTTAAAAAAACATCTTATCTGCATTTTTGGCAGAAAGATGTGGAACATAGCTTGTCGAAATGTGTTTCTTGTAAAATAAGAGGTAAAGAAAACAGAAAATGCATGAATCCATTAAGAAACACAGAACTAGATGCTCGTTCGACTTCGAATTTGTAATTTTACGATATTTTGTAGGTTTTCCCCGCTTTAAGCTTCGTTCAGATCAATTTGACCAGAGACAAATATATCGAACACTATTATTTTTTGTATTATTGCTGTGTTTTACTCATATAAACTGTAGTTATTGAGAAATTAAAAACGTTTATGTCTTACATGGATACAATTTATACGATTGCAAACAAAATTGAATGATACGGTTTACTTCGCTTCAAGAAACGATTTATTATACGATTTACTAAGCTTGTAAATAATCGAATGATATGGTTTACTTCGAATCGAGAAACGATCTGCTACGGTTGCAAATATCGTATTTTTTGTTTTATTTTTCATATCTGAAAACAAAAAATGTTCAGCGAAAAATTGTAAATGATAGCGGAAAATTTTCTGTTCAGAAGTTAAGCATGGGAGAGACGATCTTGGACGCAAGCACAATATAACCAATTTTCAACAGTAATATATTAGGCATAGACGAGATCTTGTTACTGTCAATGTTATAAGAATTTTGTATAGAAATTATAAATTGGAGGTTGGAGGATATGTATTTTTAGCACAGAAACATGATTTTTATGACTTGTTAGAAAACAAATGTATGTATGCATGTATGTATGTCTGTCTGTCTGATTGTTTAAGTTAATATTTATATCATTGTTTATAGTCGGTAAAATAGCTACAGAGAGCTTATGCTTTTTATTATGTAAATATAATTCCGACTCTAAATAAAATTTGTCTGTGTCTAGTTATATAGAACACACAAAATAAATCAAGAATTGGAATATAAAATATCTATGCGCGTGTACATTATACCGATTATTGCATATAAAGCTATTAAAAAGCAATTATACTAAAGTCCGAACTCCAAATTATTGCCTATCGTTTTATAAAATCAGAACAAATCAACATACAAACATCATTTGGCTTTAGTATGACTCCAAGCTCCAGATTTAATTGTGTTAAATGTGTTTTCTTGTCAACTTAGTAAATGTACACTCATGCACGTTGTATTTATTTCTTCTCTTTGTTGTTTTGGGAAACATGCGTGAGCATTTACATCAAACAGCTATGACAAAGCCTTTTTCAAAATTGTTTGGATAGACCATAATTTCTACGATTGGGTTTTAAAATATTTAGATCATTTTAGATCATACAATTAATAAATCAATGGTAAAAAGTAAATAATTTTCATGCGAAACATGTTTGATGTCGCTAGACAATCTTCTATATCAAAATGTTATTAACAAAGTAAAAATATCAGAGTATTTACCTAGATTCTTTTTTCAAAAATCACTTTTTTGTCTAAAATTTGTTAGACGCTTTCAATTCGGTAAAATCATTATCATTTATTTACAAAATTGCCAAACAATGTGACATAAGCTCCGGATCTATAGGTTCTCTTGCCATAGGACGGCAAAAGCTTTCGGATATTTGAAAACTCAGAAGTAGCACAAATAAAACTCGAAGATATATATATCTATCTATCTATATATATATATATATATATATATATATATATATATATATATATATATATATATATAAAATGGAAACATTTTAAAAAAATGTGTGCTCTCTTTGCAAAAACTCTCTAGAAGTTTTATCGCATATTTTATGGGCGTGTCCAAAAACAGAATTAATCTTGACCAGGTTTGTAGAGTGGATATGGAGTGAGCGCTATCATCTCCACAACTTTTGTCTATCAAAGAGAGAATTTCTGTTTGGTATGATAGATAAAAGAAAAACTGATGATGTGATTAATTTATTTATATTACAGTTGAAATTATATATTTAGAACTGTAGATTCAATAATGAAGTACCAACTATTCTCGCTTTAAGAAAGAACTGAAATTACACTTTCTGTCAGAAAAGTATTTTGCATACACAAACTGCACATGGGAACATTTTGATACAAAAATGGCAACCTCAAAAAGTTGCTTTTCAACTGATTATTAATGTGTCTCTATTTACCTTTCCATCCATAGTAAGATATGTGTTTATATGTTTGGAGGTATTAATAGGTTAAGTATACATGTCTATATATAGTGATGGTTCCCTGGGTCAACCCACCTGTTGGACTGCTTGTACATAGATACAATGCCCAGATCCTAGCCACTCATATTGTCCCAGCAATGCCTGGTCCTGGGAGATGTCACTCTACTAATTGATATGTTCATATGTCTATAAATACAAGTGTATGTAGGTTTGTAGGTATGCATGTATGGGTATTTGTATGCATGCAATTATATCTATCTATCTATCTATATATCTATCTATCTATCTATCTATATATATATATATATATATATATATATATATATATATATATATATATATATATATATATATATATATATATATAGATTCAGCAGAACTGACAAAAGTACTACTTATATAGTTTATTATTCCATTTAAGGTGCCCCGGGTGGTCTAAGGCGCTCGCCTTTATAGATCACTCACATCTCAACTCTGTCCGCGTGGGTTCGAGTCTCGGCTCGGCTAACGCGGGTATGTGTGAAAGCTTGCCAGTAGCTTTCCTTGGGTAGGTGGTTCTTCTCTGGGTCTTCCCGAGTTCTTCCTCTACAAAATTTATTGGCCACCATGTATAGCCTATCATGTGCTGAAAAATGGCATTAAAACCACAAACCACAATGATTCTATTTACATCGTTTCCTATTACATTATCTTTATTTAAAAGTTCCTCCAATTCAAAGTCTATATTATTTATGGGCGAATACGAGATAAATATTCAAGACTTGACACTCACTTTTTCTGAAATAAGCACGTATAAGTTTCGAGCGAAATTATCAGACTTTTTTATTCATAGGCAATGATGCAGAAAGAAGAAAAATGGGTGCGGGAATTATTGATTTAGACTTCTCGTTCTTGAAAACCGGGTCAAAAATTAGCACTTTCAGAAATGAATGAGTGACACGCCAACAATGCATTACATTTTTACGCCTACACCAATATCTCTCTCTCTCTCTCTCTCTCTCTCTCTCTCTCTCTCTCTCTCCGCGTGTTTAATATTTCGTGTTTTTATCATTTGTAACATCATTTTTGGGAGTTTTGGCCCATAATAACTCAAGATGCCAGCAGATCAAAAAGTATGAACACATGCAGATATTATAAAGCGACGATATTATTACTTAAATGGATTGAAAAAGTCACAATCCTCACCCCTGCCTTCGAACAATTGGAGGATGTATATGCCCAAAACACAGAAATCGGAAATTCTAAAAATGAAAATGAAAATGCAAACTTTTAAAAATGTATTTATTCAGTCCAAAATTCAAATATGGAATTTTTTTATTGATATTATATAATAAAACAGCCATTAAAGCAAAATTTTGAGGACGAGGCTGATCGGTCAAGAGAAAAAACATATATGTGGGTTCCAGTCGTCAAACACATGTCTGTCTCTGCTGTAAAAATGTTTCATTCTTTAATACCGAAATTGACCATGACGTCACAAGGGTTCGTCTGAGTCACGATGGCAAAGCATAGAATGTTGCGAACAAGAACCCTGTTTCAACTACCGTATGTACTCGAGTATTACACGATACCAACTGCAAACTGCATAGACCCAGATATGCCGTCGCATAATGCGCCGGCAGATCTGGCTCTATGCAGTTTGTAAGGACTAAACAGTATAACAAACAATATAAACCCTGATCTGACGGCGCATTGTGTGACGGTAGATCAGGGCCTATGTTGTTTTCCTTTAGATCTAGGTTATACGCGAGTATCGAGAGTAATTTCTCAATTAATCTTTTCTCAAATTTGAAATTCTCTATTATCTTGCTTGTGATGAAACTGACAATATTGCTATTTTAGGTCGGGTATGTACTTAGCAGAAATGATACAAAATATAATTTAAAATAACTCTTAAGTTTCACATCTATACACATGGGAATCTTTTTATTCCAAAAAATGACTTAGGTACCAATGGAGTATTATGACTGATTTTTAATCACTTGAAGCCTGCTTAATGTTCAATGCAATGTAAAATTAATTCTTACCAACAAAATAATGAGAAAAATATTCAAAACTCTCAATTCAAGCAATAACATTCTAGATGTTTTAGTGATACAGGGACCAGATTTTCTAAAAGCTGGGATATGTTCATTGCATCTAATATGATCAAACTTTATGTCATCAGCACCTTGATTACACCGCAGGTACTACTATAAAACATTTAAGAAGACTGTCATTTTAAACAGAAATAAAAACAATTAAATTAATCTTTATTATTAATATAATAAAATACATACAGAAATAAATGCTACTGGTATAAATTCACAAGCCTTTTAAAATTTTTTTAGGTAAAAACAAATCTATTTGCATTTTAAGGACTTCATTCAAATATACGTTTATCGTACTTGTGCCCATTATTTTGAAAATATGTGTGTCGTTGGATGCTGAGGGATTTCTTATTGTTTCCATCTGCGTTTGCTTTCCTTTATATATTTTCTTAATTCCGCTTATAATCACCGTCTCGATGAACACCTACCTGATAGAGAAATAGATAGATATTCAGGTTTGCTGGTTAGGTGTGGGTACATTGGTTGATTAGTGGATTGATTGATCAATTGTCGAATTGTTATCGTCCTTGCTAGCGTGTAAATCCAGTGGCGGTGGTGGGGGAGGCTGCTTTTAGGACTGGGGCAATTACCCCCGGGCGCCAGGCGAAGAGGGCGCCGTCGGGAGCTTTTTTATAGCTGAAATTGTCATAGTATTTCACCTCACTTTAGTTTAACGCGGGAAATTTTTCACAAAACTTATGTTTAGGAGGGGATGGTGGGGAGGAAGGAGGTTGCCAACTGACATAAAAACTGTTCTATGTGGCAAAGTTGGAGCGCCACTAAAGAACATTGCCCCCTGCATATAAAGCTATTAAAAAGCAATTATACTAAAGTCCGAACTCCAAATTATTGCCTATCGTTTCATAAAATCAGAACAAATCAACATACAAACATCATTTGGCTTTAGTATGACTCCAAGCTCCAGATTTAATTGTGTTAAATATGTTTTCTTGTCAATTTAGTAAATGTACACTCATGTACGTTGTATTTATTTCTTCTTTTTGTTGTTTCGGGAAACATGCGGTTTCATTTATCTATGACAAAGCCTTTTTCAAAATTCTTGTGATAGACCATACTTTCGAATAAATCAATGGTAAAATGCAAATAATTTTCATGCGAAACATGTGTGATGTCGCTAGACAATCTTCTACATCAATATGTTATTAACAAAGTAAAAAAATCAGAGTATTTACCTTGATTCTTTTTTCAAAAATCACTTTTTTTTGTCCAAAATTCGTTAGAAACTTTCCGTTAGGTAAAATCATTATTATTTATTTACAAAATTGTCAAACAATGTGACATAAGCTCCGGATCTATAGCTTCCCTTGCCTTAAGACGGCAAAAGCTTTCGGATATTTGAAAACTCAGAAGTAGCACAAATAAAACTCAAAGATATATATATAAAGGAAACATTTTTAACAAATTTGTGCTCTCTTTGCAAATACTCTCTAGAAGTTTTATCGCATATTTTATGGGAGTGTCCAAAAGCAGAATCAATCTTGACCAGGTATATATATATATATATATATATATATATATATATATATATATATATATATATATATATATATATGGAGAAACGTTTTTGAGATTGATTGGGCAATAATTTTCTTTTACATAATGGAAAAATTTCAAACAAATATGTGCTCTCTTTGCAAAAACTCACTAGATGTTTTATCGCATATTTTATGGGAATGTCCTAAAATAGAATAAATCTCGACCAGGTTTATAGAGTGGATATGGAGTGATCACTATCATCTCCACAACTTTTGTCTAATAGATAAAAGAAAAGCTGATGATGTGATTAATTTATTTATATTACAGTTGAAATTATATACTTAGAATTGTAGATTCAATAATGAAGTACCAACTATTCTCGCTTTAAGAAAGAACTGAAATTACACTTTCTGTCGGAAAAGTATTTTGCATACGCAAACTGCACATGGGTAAAGTTTGATACAAAAATGGCAACCTCAAAAAGTTGCTTTTTAACTGAATATTAATTAATCTCTATTTACCAATCCATCCATAGTAAGATATGTATTTATACGTTTGGAGGTATTAACTCATTAACCCCTGGCGCCACGTTTAGGCATCATGAGGTTGTACCCTACTTCCGAGCTCTGTAACGTGAACATCATTTAGGATACACTAAAGTGGATGGTATTTCAGGAAAGTAGACAGATGTAGCTCTACAATGATACCAAATAATGTCGACTTTCTATTCGCATTAAAAAAATACAGCGAAAAAATGCAGTTTTTGAGACCCGATTTTTTTGAGGTCAAAAATTGCCAGTTCCGGAACCGGAGTTTGTGTCCGGATTTTAGACTTTTTGGCCTTAGATCTAAAGCAGACCGGTCCGAACTGCACACAGACAGATGAACCTTTGCAAAAAGTAGGATAAGTTTGAGATTTGGAGTAAAAAGTGGCCAGAACACAAAAATCGGGGATCCAATACGAAAAAAAAAGTCCAACTTTTACCCTTCTGCACATGCGCGAGCGTAATAGCCAATCAAAAACAATGTTTCTGATACACCTAAGCATCCGGCTAAACGACAAACTTTCTTAAGCAGATGGAATCAGGACACAATTAATACTTCCGGTTCAGTACCCACGAATGTAGTCCGAGTCTATTTTTAGATCATTTTTTCCTCTCTCATTTTGGTGGTGATGTATGCATTAGATTTAGTCATTCTTAGTATTGATTTAAAGGAAATTGGTTATTGTTTAGAATATGAGCATTATAGTGTGGTTGTCTGTGTGTATTTGGCGAGAGTGCACCGTGAGTAATGAGGCATTTGTGCTGATCCGGAAGTGAAATCTGTGACTCATTGCACGTTGCTTTGTTTACAGTCCAGACATTCATAAGAATGCCGGTTAACCTATGACAAGAACTTCAGCGTGAGTTCATCTTTGAAGATTGTTATGTATGATGTTTATATAATATTATAAATATTTTAGGAAATTATAAATGTTCTTCACTTTAATATTTGCTTAAATCTTAATGTTATCAGGAAAAACATGTTTAACTAGTGTCCTTGAATTAGGTTGTTTTGATCAATATGTTTTCTCAATTTGAAGGTCAAGGTTGAATTTTGTTTACAGTTAGAATTCCATTAAGATGACTCATATTCTAGAACATTCTGTCATGTGACCAATCTTTATATATACCATGTTTGGTGGACATTTTTTCAGTTTTGACATTACCATCAGTCTTGTAAAGAGCTATTACAGTTGTGAAAATTCATTCCAAATTCTAAGAGAGGAATTATTTTAAATATTCATTGGATTATAACAGTGCTCATAAACTTTTGGATTTTGGATTTTTAATTAATGATTTTGGAATGTAACTGAACTTATTCAGAGATTTTGGAATACTTCATTTTGACATCAGCACATCAAGATTACTAGTACATCAGGACTTTGGAGACCATTAGCACATCATAACATTCAAGGACACAGCCGTGAATTCGGAACATTCTATATTTAGGACTTGTGATTAGAACAATCATTCTTATTGGATTATTAGGATTTCAAAACACATTACTGTAAGTGACTTTTTGATTTTTCATTTTAATTATCTAGTAATAAATTGCTTGTTGATTTTTTACTTGATTTGTTGGTTTCACTTTCTTTCTGTTACATTTTTCTTACACCATAGAGTCGTAACAAGATACTTTACAGCAACATATGATTTATTAGGATTTGGACACAGTGGAAAGTTCAGTACTGACAAACAAATGTAGAGACTATATAGGAAAATTAATTGTGGTCTTAGGCCAGATGTGTTTTGCTGCATTCAGAAGTAACCCCAAAAATGCGTTTCCTACCCCCATTTCAGGCGAAAATGAAAAGAATCTCCAGGGGTTAATGAGTTAATAGGTTAAGTATACATGTCTATATACAGCGATGCTTCTCTGGGTCAACCCACCTGTTTGACTGTTTGTTCATAGATACAATCCCCAGATCCTAGCCACTCGTATTGTCCCAGCAATGCCTGGTCCTGGGAGATTTCACTCTACTAATTGATATGTTTATATGTCTATCAATACAAGTGCATGTAGATTTGTAGGTATGCATGTATGGGTATTTGTATGCATGCAATTGTATATATGTATGTATGTTTATACTGTATGTATGCATATGTGTATTATAGTTCTGAATAGATTTATGCATAAATGTACTTGCGCATACATGCGTGGAAGGACGGTAATTCGGGTCAATGGAATATGATACACAGTCGCAAGGTAACAATAAATTAGTTAACGCGTTTTGATAATGATTCAGGATCACTTAATTGATTATTCATTTTAATAAATTAAGACCTGTGGCTGGTTTGGCATGCTTCTATCTCAAACCAACCTGACTGATAAGTTTTCTAACATTTCTGAATGGGGGAAAAGTGGTCAAAATTCAAAAATTAAATAATCCCGACAGAGATAGCCATAAAAATTTTAACTATTTTTTCAAAAGTCTACACGTTATTAGAAAGAGCAATAAGTGTGGAAAATTTTTTGTACTATGAAATAGATGTTTCTTGATAAGAAGGCAAAATTTATCCGAACAAAAAGTCGCGAGAAACTGTTTAGGTGTAAATTACATAATGAGGACGATCTATATTGAGTCGAGTGCAATCTCTATCGTAGTTTTCTTACCAAGACAAACTGTATCGCATATATGGCGAATAAGAGACTAAAATCCAAACATATACTCTCGCTCTTTTGAATTAAGCACATATAAAGTTTCGAGTGAAATTTTCAGACTTTTCTGTTCATGGGCAACGATTGAAAACCGGGTCGAAAAATAGTTCTTTCGTACATCAATGAGTGACACACTAACAATGCAGTACATATTTCCGCCCTCTCTCTCTCTCTCTCTCTCCTTCTTCTCGCCGCGTGTTTAATATTTCATGTGTAATAATTTTTAACATACTTTTTGGGAGTCTTGGCCCATAATAACTGAAGATGCCAACAGATCAAAAATTATGAACACATACAGATACTTTTAAACGACTGTATTAATACTTAAATGGTTTGAAAAAGCCACCATCCTCAGCCCTGCCTTCGAAACACAGAATCGGAAATAGAGAGATTTTCTTATTACTAAAAAATCGAAATGAAAATGCAAACTTATAAAAATCTATATATTCACTCCAAAATTCAAATATGGAATCGTTTAACTATTATGTAATGGAAACAGCCATTTAAACAAAATTTTGAGGTCGAGGCAGTTCCTGGTGCAAATAATTCCTTGCTATTATACTGTCTAAGACCAAGTGACAAGGATGTTGCCACCGGCAAAAAATTGGTACCCCCAAACTAAGCAATATATATTCTGGTTCGGGTCGTCCAACGCATGTCTGTCTCTGTTGTAAAAATGTTTCATTATTTAATTTCGAAATTTTACATGGCCTCACAAGGACTCTTTTGATTGGCTATGGTCAAGAATACGACATTGCGAACAGGCCACGTTTAACATAATTTCTCAATTTTTCTTTTCTCAATTCCAGATTCACCATTATCTTGCTTGTGATAACATTCACTATATTGCTATTTGAGGTCGGGGTGTACTTAGCTGAAAGGATGAAAAATATATATTTAGTTTAAATTTTTTTACATATGGGAATCTTTTATCTTCTCCAAAAATGAGAGTTGAGAAATTCCTCAAATTTCAGGAAATCGTCAAATATTCCTCAAAGATAAAGCAAAGATATTTTTCGGTTACCATATTGTATTATGACTGATTTTTAATCATTTGAAGCCTGCTTAATGTTCAATGAAAAATTAATTCTTACCAACAAAATGATGAGAAAAATATTAAAAACTCTCAAATCCAGCAATAACATTTTAGATGTTTTAGTGATACAGGGACCAGGTTTTCTAAAAGCTGCGTTATGTTCATTGCATGTAGCTTGATCAAACATTATGTCATCAGCACCTTGATTACACCGCAGATACTACTATAAAGCATTAAAAAGACTCATTTTAAAAAGAAATAAAAACAATTAAATTAATCTTTATTATCAATTTAATAAAGTATATACAGAAATAAAAGCCACTGGTATAACTATAAATTCACAAGCCTTTTAAAAAAAATTATATAAAAAAAATCCATTTGCATTTGAAGGATTTCGTTTAAACATACGTGTAACGCACTTGTGCCCATTATTTTTGAAAATATGATGTTGTGTATGCTTTAAATGTATCATTGGATGCTGAGGGATTTCTTATTTGTTTCCATCTGCGTTTGCTTTCCTTTATATGTTTTCTTAATCTACTTACAATCACCGTCTTGATGAACACCTACCTGATAGATTGATAGATAGATATTCAGATTGGCTGGTTAGGGGTTGGTAGATTCGTTGATTACTGGATTGATTGATCGATTGTCGAATTTTATCGTCCTTACGAGCGTGTAAATCCAATGGCGGCGTGAGGGGGGTCGGGGGCTGGGGGAATTGCCCTCGGGTGCCAAGCGAAGAAGGGCGTCATCGGGAGCTTTTTCATAGCTGAAATTGTCATATTATTTCACCTCACTTTAGTGTAATGAGGGAAATTCTTGACAAAACTTATATTTAGGAGGGGATTGGGGAGATGAAGGAGGTTGGCAACTGACGTAAAACCTGTTCCATGTGGCAAAGTTGAGACGCCACTAAAGAAGATTGCCCCCTGGCGCCTCGAACACTCGCTCCGACACTGTGTAAATCTAGCCAAATACACATAAGTGTGCTTAAGCATATTCACAGTACCTAAGTCAAACAATCCAATATTACAATTGTGTAGAGACCCAATACCAAAGGAAAACAAAATTATGTTGCTACTAAGGACAAAAGCCTACCTTTGTACAGAGCTTTGAAAACAAATGTCCTCACTGAAAGTACCTTGCTGGTCTTAATGTACATTCACGTATGTCTTTCTGGTGGAATCCACCATTTTGTTCGACTCCATCTATTGACTGACGGTCAACCTGATATGGTATCATAGTGTTTGGGCGTTAGACGATTCCATTATGTCTTATAACTATCGACTATAGATGCTTTCAATAAATCGCACTTTGCCTCTACAGCAGTGATTTTCCTTACAAGTTGTGACGTCAAACAAGTAATCTGCATATACATTACTTACATTATGAAATGGTTTTCTTTTATACATTGATTGTTTAATATTTGTTTATAATTTTTAGTCAATCTGTATACCTGTATCTGTTGTTGATTTTCGATCTTCACCCTGAGTACACTCGATACACAAGACTCGGTAAACTCCGGCTTTATACGGTTTTCTATCGTTACGTTGGAAGATGGATGAAAGTGTGCCGTCCTAATTATTTGTATGAAAGAACATCTTATCTCCATTTTTGGCAGAAAGATGTAGAACATTGCTTTTCTAAATGTGTTTCCTGCAAAAAGAGAGGTAAAGAATGCAGAAAATGTATGAATCCATTAAGAAACACAAAAATATTTGCCAGTAGCAACAGGCGCCGCCGCTAGAGGGCACTGGCGATCAAGATTAACATTTTCTCAAAATGTCAACCTCATTACACCATGTACTTTCTCCGCTTTCGTATGTAAAAAGCCGACATTATTATATCCGAATGTATTCATGGTTGAAAGGTCAAATGTCTATATTTAGCGTATATGACATTGGACCGTTTGTACAACATATTCGGCGAAAATAAACGAACACCGAAATTTCAAAACGCACAAAAAGTAAATAAACGAGAATAATGGTAAAATATGTGCGAATATTTGCGGAAAACCCACGAATTACGTCTTTTTAAAGGTCACCCGTGGCAGCAAGAAGGGTAACTCTTCATGGCACATGGGTACGTACATAATGGAAACAATGACAACAACACGACATAAATTGGGTTCAAAAACACACGCAAATTTGATTTTATGAAAGGGTAGACGTTTATACCAAGGAATCAGATTTTCCAAACGTATTTGTCATTCACTATACCAAATTTATTACAACATTTTGGTACAACGTTTGTTGTGTAATGTAATTTCGAGATTAGAGACTTGACGGGTGATACTGATAATCATATTGAAAAAATGGAATGTGATTGTGATCCCTTAGATATTATCAATATCAGGTCATCTGCTCTAGGTAGGATTCTTATCTAGAGACACGGGTATTCAAATTAAAATATTCATGTTTAGTAGAGGCGAAAAAGAGGTAAAAGTTAAACTTATTTTCAGTATTTTGAAAAATGAAAACAAATTCATTTCATACCATTTTTTGTGAATATCAATATGAATATTGTCATCATAAAGAACAGAAAATCGATCTGTAGTATTTCTCTATTTAAACAAAAACATAATCATAGCTATTTCTTGAGAATCAAATCAGTGTCAGAAGTAGAATTGTGGAAGTATTCAAAGTAAGTTATTTTAATTTTTTTTGTCATTGATTTTATTTGACAGATATGAAAACTGACCAAAAAAATCTTATCATAACTAAATTCTAAAATGGCAATTGTTATTTACTAAATTTTGATTTCAGATCAATGTATATATGTACAAGAACACTGTAATGCATTTGCACTATTGCTTTTAAGAGTAACATACAATTACAACTTGTGTATGACTCATGATTATGGCATTTCATGCACAAATGGGGGGGGGGGGCGTGATATAAAGGGTCCTGTAAGTGACGCGACAACTTGCGAGGTTTCACTTGCGCAAAATGTATGCTAACAAATTGGGATCCTCAATTTGTCACATATAAACAAGTTTTGATTTACCGACAGGATTTTTAACAAAGACTATTTATTATGTCGCCTGGGAATTGTCAAAGATCTAACTGAATTATTTTGTTCTGATTATATCAGTGTGTAATGAGAAAACACAAGGATAAAATTAAAGCCACATGTAGTACAATAAATAAAACAAACACTTCTTTTATTGTCTCTAAGTCCTTTTATTAGGGGAGATTAGTGGCGTGTTAGCTGTGTTGAAGGTGTATAATGTGTGGTGCGCCTGACGGTTACCGGCTAAGAAGACAACTGTTTTATTGTTCGGTATAATAAAACACAAAATAAAGCCACCGACACAATGTTCCTTGTCACACACCTTGGAACTGTATTTCCTTTCATGTTTTCACTAAAGTAACATGTCCATTTGTGAACTAAAGTTTCATTTTGCAACAATGTTTTAGCATATTTCTTAAAGAATAAATATTATACTGCCTGACAAGATCTTTTTTCCCCATCTAAAAATGACAATATAAATTCTGTGTCATTAGATCTGTAAATTATTCTTACCAATGAGTTTTATTCCGATCTACCGGTGACTAAGGAACTTTTTTTATTACAAAAATAACACCTCGCTCTGGTTGACGGAATCAGTTTCATATCAGAGTATCCAAACTAGGTCTTGATACCCTGTTTATTAATACTGTAGTTTAGTATATAGAGAATGACACAGATCAATCTGACGTAATCTCTGCCTTTTATATATTTTTTTTATATTGCATCTGTTCCAGAGTTATTACTATAATAAATTTTTATGCGATGACTCGTCGTCCCATTTCAGTGTGCTGTTCTTAGATGCATCACCAGCATCTGAAACAAACCATATAACCGTGTCTGTTTCACATGACTCTCTCTGTTTCATCTCATTTATAACATCTGTCTTGATGTTGATCCCTGACAATTCTATAGCTGTCGTCTGCACGCCATCTTTGAGCGAATTGGATACCAAGTTGTTACCATTAGCCGTCATCTTGATTCTCCTGTTCAAGACCGTCTTAGTGTAATCTATTTGATGTTTCCTGTACGGCCGAAGTGAGGGATTATTCAGAAGTGTATACATCGTCTGCCAATTGTTTCTTGCACGTATAAAGCTTTTTTTCTTCAAGACGGTTCTTGGTAATGCTGAAAGGAGATAATATAATGTTAAATTTATACAATTTATCCTTGTAACTATATAGAGACATCATAAAATTGAATATACTCTATTTGTACAACATGTAACTGACGTTGAATACGACGTGGTAGTGTTTGTGACTGACGTTGTATACGACGTGGGGAGTGTTTTATTTCATTTTGTTAGTGTAATACTTACATTTTTATTAACAAGACCCATTTAATGAAGTAAACACCCAAATAAACTGTCAGAGATTGTAACTAATGAATTGATAGCGTTGATTCAGTCACGTAATCATGATACATACAATACGGCATTACATCACAAGTCTTTAGCGCAAGTAAAACGATGTTGACCTCTTTGTAAAAATGCACATGTGCTACATAAACATGTAGTAACCTTTGATTTGATTGCTCATTTCTTTGTAAATTCTTGAATACATTACTGATGGGAGAGTGCCATAGGATCAAGCATCACCAGTCTTGGATCCAGAAATATCGTTAAAGGTGGGGCGTAAGGGCGGCGGGAGTTGGGGGAGACAAGAAGGCGAGGGGGCTGTGGGAAGCTCCTGCACTGTAAGCGTTTGCAGGGCATTATTTTAACCATCTCTCTGTGAAGAAAACTTACTCTAGGAAACGTTTCCGTTGTTTCGTGCTCAATTTGGTGGGGGGGGGGGGCTGATTAGGAAAGGGTGGGGGCTGAGCCGGTCCGAAGGTTATATAAGTATCGTACATTACAGACAAATTGTTAGAAATCCTTGACATACCAAATATGTGTTTATAAAACCCGTGAATAGAAACTAGAGGTGCGCAGTATTACCGGTATACCAGTTTACCGAGGTAATTTTGTTCCGTTGCTACGTACCACGGTATTTTTTCATTGTACCGGTACTTCGGTAGTTTCTGTCAGAAAGGAAATTTCCATGTAATATTGTTACGAATTTAATGATATTAAAAGCATGTATTTATTTTTCATGACAGAATAATTTTAAAAAGTATTATTTTTTGTGACAAAATAGTTGAATTTGTCACAAATTAATTCGCATATTACAAATATAGCTATATTTATGAATCTTTCATCACATGTTTGACACGTCTCACGTATGACAACATGGCGGGCGAAACGGATGTTGTGAAAAATATTTGGGTCAAATCCAACTTTTTTGAAAATTTTCTGATTAAAAAATATCAAAATAAATGTCAATTCTTTTGTTGTTTACTAGACTATGTTAATGTGTTAAAGACATGAATTCCTTTGTAATACCGCGAATCATCCTAAGATTTTCATTAGAGCAGTTTTCTGTTTGACTTTTACGTAATTTTTCTCGTTCACTAAATATTTTGTCGTTTGTCGAGTCAGCGTGCTTTATGTTTACTGCCCCTCTTTGATAAATATCTTGCCTGGGTGTTGGCATCCCACTCAAAGTTTCCCTGCCTATTATATCAATAGCGTAGCTAGTAAATCAGGGGTGTCAAACTCATTTGCTATATCGGGCCAGATTTGATATAAATAATAATAAATAATAATAATAAATAATTAGTCTGGCGGGCCGTATGTTTGAGACCTATGTAGTTAATTATAGGCGTCAGTTATTGTTATTAATAAGCTCTCTAATGTCATCACAATGTCTATCACAGTGTGTCAGCTATAGTGTAAGCTTGATCATCCCACTTTAGTTACAGTTTTTAGTACATGTACAACGATTAACACATACATAGCAAATTTATCTACTACCAGGTACTGACCATTTAATTTTCGGGGTGGGGTGGGGGGGTGGGGGTGGGGGTGGAGACTGCAGCTATTTTCTTTCGAGCAGAAATATTTTATTTTCTTTTATCTTAAGAGAATTAGTTCTTTTTAAAAATAATTTAATGGATATAATATGATTACTTTGATATAAATCAGAGCAAGATATTTTTGCAAGCTACCCCAGAGAATTAAATTGCTGGTCCCTAATATAGTTGCGGTATACCGTGATACCTATCGCGGTAGGTTAAAACAAATACCGCGGTATACCGCAGTGCAAAATTCTTCGTGGTAAAAATCGTAGTTTGATTAGTAGTCGAGTTAAGCCTTACAAAAAAAAGTAGATTGTTTTAAAAATAGATTGATTGATATACACTAACATACAGACTAATAGACGGATAAATAAACCAACAGATCGATAGATAGATGCTATTAGATAGATGACATAATTTATTTATTTTATTTTATTTTTGTTTTATTTTATTTTATTTTTTGTTTTCTGTTTTAACGCACTTTTAACACATTATTGGGTATGTCATGCCCAGGAAATGGGAGCTAAATGCCTTGCCCAAGGACACACCGAGGCAGCGAACAGGGCTGGCCTGAGCAGGTATCGAACCCGCTAGCCCTTGGATTACGAATCGCTGGTTCAATACACGCCTCCTTGTGTCCTTGTGAAAGGCACTTTACATATGTGTTTGAAAATACATCTGTATATCATTTACCAATTGACTCGATATCTGATCCATTGGAAGGCAGTTGGCTTTCTTTCCTTATCCCGACATCAAGGGCCAGAAGTCGGAGAAAAACTATCACGACGGGGTGTGTGTGTGCCGTCTCAATGTGCATGAAACCCACATAAGCATTAAAACCTGCAAGAAATGTTGGAGTGAAATCAAGTTATTATCCTAGAAATGTGAATCTAATGATAAAAAACCAAAATCATGAAATAGTGTAAATACGTATCAACTTAAACATGGTTTGATCGCCCCGCAATGGTTCTCCACAATAAACATTGCAAACACGAACGAAAAAAAAAAGATACGAAAAGACATGTGCTCTTGCTTAATTGCTTTTTGATAATATTTGATTATTACGTTTGACCTTGACATTTCTCCAGCTATTTAGAGTCATGGCAGTTTTTGTGAACTAGTGTCTTCTTACAACAAACTAAAGAGTTTACTATCGGAAGTCTGAAACAAGACAACTCTCCTGTACTTGCATCATTTTGCACAGAAGCAAGCTGTATATTTAGTCCAATTTGATACTTTACGTTTCAATAAATATGCGGTAATTAGTGATGCATATACTGATGGATATGTAAATTTGTATTATGCCTAAAATGCAAATAACTCTAAAGCTCTTAGATTCACGCAATGAAGTTGATTTTAACAATTTGAACTAATAATTTTGTGTAATTGATCTGTCTCAAAAATGATCAGACAGCCTAACAACTTATGATTAACACATTTAAGCAATCAAAAAAGCGCAACATTACGATGAATATCACAAAGAGGTACTTAACATGCTGAGAACACCAAACTTTTTTATGAATAAAAGTACTATTTCAATTTCTCCGTGTTTAATGCATTGTTTAAAAACATTTTTTAAAAATCAATAATGAAATATCTATCACCCCCAAAATATGTATGTTTTGCAATGCAAGTGAATTTTGTCTCTCAAACCTGGATCAAACGTCTGGAACCGTTGGGGAAACACGCTTTGGTCAAGGCGGGATATGAAAGCGGCTCCTATTATCATGGACTTGATAATTCTCATCAGACAGGAAACCAACCCGATAAATATGTTGTAGAAGAACAGGAAGTACGTGAAGGTGAATAGTAGACGTCTTAAAAGAAGACAATACATAGTGTTATGTCTTATTCGCCTATTCAGATTGTGTATAAGAAGAAGCAGATATTTGTACAGTGATCGAATCAATTTAGACTCGTACAAAACAATACCAGTCTACAATCATCAAACATAAATCTAAATGAGATCCTAGAGATTTCGCCAATGAAAAAAATTCTTACAATATAAAACAGCAATTTTCTTTCTTTCAACTTCGGTCTCCGTATCCATTTTAATACCTAATTACTAAAAAATCTTACTTTCTCATAAAAAGCAGATTGAAATGCTCACATATCATAAAAAGTAGATTGAAATGCTCACAGATCATAAACAGTAGATTGAAATGCTCACAGATCATAAAAAGCAGATTGAAATGCTCACATATCATAAAAAAGCAGATTGAAATGCTCACAGATCAAAGCTACTTAGCTGTATCATTGTTCCTCATCGAAAGAAGAGTACGAAGTGCCGAGACAAGTCTATTTAAGAACTGAACTTCATATTTGACAAGATTCATAAAGTCATGCAGTTTGAAAATAGATTACAAAATTCATGAACGGCCATAGCGATTCGATGGGCATTCTTGCATTGTGTAATCGATTTTATTTCGCCATAGTTGTTGTAATTCTATTTGTTATTGCGAAGTCGTACAATGTTAACATTGCAACACAAACCTGTTATTTAGCCGCAGTGCATTTCCACGTTCCTGTAGAAAGACATACTTTGCGAGCATTTCCTGCAGAAGGTTAAGTACGAAAGCTGTCAATAGAACTGGCCTGAAAAAGTTGTAAAGAAATGCCGTATTGATTCCTTATGGACACATGATGGCTAAGGCTTTTAATAAAGAAACTTCAGATGGAGAGAGACATGAAGTGTCAGCCCTCGACGACATTACACAACCACCTCCACGCCACCCTCTCCGGGTTCTGAAACGGATACTTATCAAGTCCATGGTAATAATTAAAGAGATACAGATGCAGAGATCAATATAAATTTTACCCCAATAACAAGTAGAGAACTGGTGATGTCTAGATCTGTTTAACCCTACACTAAAAAAGCAAAGGCAGTACACAGTCAATTTTGAGTATTGTTGGCTATAATCTGGCTAAGGGAAGGAGACACAGAAAAAAGGTCAAAGTAACACAAGTATTGAATGTTCTGTAATTCAGCCTTATTTTGTTTGGGGGGGGGATGCTCAAATATTATAATATTTTGTAGGAATCATGCGAACAACAAGACATATTAGACGCGAATGACAAAATATGATTTAGAAAGCTATTTTCGTAGTTCTGGTATAAGAACAGTTTTTATTCAATCTCTCTCTCTCACACACACACACACACACACACACACACACACACACACACACACACATCTCTCTCAGAGCTAAATTAATAAAATCATACTTAGCTAATATGTAATTCTTTCCATTGTATGATTTTATTATTAATTTACCAAATCTGCATGAGTCTGTCGAGGAGCCATTGGTAATAGCCAGCCCTGAGGAAAGTAATGATAACCGCTAGTACCACGGATATAAGAAAATACACCAAGAACTGGATGATGAAGCCTGCAATTTAAATGAAAATATATGGATACTTTTTCAGAAACTCGTCTGATGAATTTATATATAAAATATTGTTACAAATTAATATATAAAATATTTATTATATATAAATACATCTCAAACATTATTGTATTGACCATTGTAAAATATAGACACATATCATTACCTAGAACTGTCATGGAAAATTCATTTTTCAATCAAATCGTGGTACAAATCATAAACGTTTGTTAAAACATACAGAAATAACTATAGTGCAGACATCAGACAGACAATTCCTAAAAATGCTGGAGTATAGAAGACAGCAGTACATTCGTAATAAAAAGAGAAAGAAATGATTATTTATTGATAAAAAAAATATGTATACATTTCTATATATTCCAGTTGAAAAAGAGAGTTAAGACTAATTTAGAGGGTTTACAGTGGCTTAATAATACTGGAATCATTATTGCAACTAAATAAAATCCTATACAATTTAAATTCTAAACATCAGAAATACTAACTTAATAAGTTACATTTGACTTACCCCATGCTATGTATCCAACTTGATATCCAGCATACCTCATGCTACCAACCTATAATGCGCAAGATTGAAAAAAAGTTACCTTATTTAATTCATGACAGATATTGGTTAAAAAGCGTCATTATATATAAATACAATAAGTGAGTGATATCGGTAAAGTTTGTGATCATTGTGACATACAAATGTATCTGATTCAACAAAAGAAAATGTGTTGTTCTTACCTCCTGGTAATTATGACTAACTGTAATAAGCTCATTACACAGAACAGAATAGATCACGAAAAGAAAATTTATTTTGGCCTTAACCTGCACGTCATCTGTATTATTTGTTAGAACGATGATTCATTACTGTTTTGTCAATCTAAGAAAACACTGAATGCATAAGCTATTTATCTAAAGTACAAAGAAAATAATGATTTCTCTGTCAATTATTCAACCATATAAATTGTTTTACATGCATCGGAAATTATAGACATAATACTGTGATCATGCCTTCTAAGATTTTCTACTTTTAACCATGGAATAAAGTTCACCTTTTTTCATTTTTTTCATCTGTTTTTTTAAATACAATATGTATATGTCAAGTAATTAACAGGTTCTTTGTATAAGCATACCTGGGTATATTTGTTGATTGTACGCTTACATGTCATGTGTTGTGTTATCTATGGAATTTGTATTAGTATAAAGAAAATTAATTTAATTTAAATATCTTAAATTTGCATATATTACAGCGTTTCATTTTCATCGAGTGACTAAATGATTTTTGATTTGATAAGTACATAGTCATTTACTTACTAGCATGCTGGGGTTTGACCTTTCAGTTCTTGGAGGGATATGCGATGTATTACCCTTATATAGATCCAGGAGATTTGTTCTGAAATAAAATTTGCTGATGAATTTATATTTCTTTCATATTATTGTAAAGAGATCAGGTCTTAGTGTGTGTGTGTGGGGGGGGGGGGGATAATGTTTTGATGATATATTTCACGGACGTTTGAATGGTGGTGATGATGAAGGTCTTATGGTAAATGTTATTCACAGTTTACTTACATCTGTAATACAAGATAAAAGTTGACAATCAAAAGATGTTTTAAATGAATAAATAACATATATATTTGGGAAAATAATTTCAAAAGTTGTGTACATTTATGTAATGAAATAATAAACCTACCTATAGGAGGACAACATGTGCAAGACCATGAGAATGCCAATGAATGCTGCTAGGCTGACAGATGCCAAAAAAGATCCTTTTGAGAAAAATACATACATGCATAAGTACATTTAGATAACGTATGGATATCAGATGTATAAATAGCTCTAACAGATGATTGTTTTTTTTATGTCGTCTATAGTAATATGTAATACTCCTAAGTCTTAAGAGAGAATATTACTTACAAAGGGAATCTTCGAAAAAAGGAATAGGGTTTAAATATTAAAGTCTACAGCAATATATTATTATGATATTGTGAGACATGTTTGCGTCAGCCTCTATAACGCATAAAGTCACTCAATTTATTAGTTGTGTTTAGTTTAAACGTATTGTATTGCCATAAAGTATTATAGTTGCAAATGGATTAGAAACAAGCTTATAAGAACTTATTGATTCCAGTCCGCTACTTGAGTTTATGACGTGTTAGGTGCTGACACTTTTAGTCACAACTTCTAAATTATTGTCAGTTCAGTATAGTACTGTAAGTTGAATATATTACCGACTGCTGCAAACGGTACCGTCAGTTGAGTATAATATTGTCAGTTGAGTATATTACCATCAGATGAATATAGTACCAATAGTTGAGTATATTACCGTCAGTTAAGTACAGTACCATCAGTTGAGTATAGTACTGGCAGTTGATTATAATACTATTAGTTGAGTATATTACCTTCATTTGAGTATATTATCTGCATTTGAGTATAGTACCGTCAGTTCAGTAGTGTACTGTCAGTTGGGTTTAGCACCTTTTCTGAGAATGTATCGTTCGTTTCATATATTTTCTCTATGATTGTCCCTTTAAATCACCTTTGCTTGACAGATATATATTGTTAAGGTAGATCGTCTTATTTTTAAAGTCTTTTTAAATGTTGAATGTATTATCTTCAAGTAGTTATTTTAGTAATACAAAATGAAATTTGTACATGTATTTTAATTTCTAATTGTTATTACGACCGCCTGAATGGATAAAAGAGCAGTGAAGTAATCGAAGTTTTTACCAAAGTTACTAATAATAGTATACTAGTCTTGAAGTACAATTTGAAAGGGAACAACGTGCTTCTCAATAATTCTTACCTTTCAGTGCAATAAAGATATAATACAGCAGATAGAGGTATTCTCGGGTCTTCGTTATCGTTGGGCTTTCACCTTCTTCCTTATCATAGCCAATATACTCGAGTACTGACATAAACCCGTCATCGATGTAATACGATATGCTCACAACTAAATAAATAATTTCAAATGTTGCCTGAAAAGAGAATATATATTCCATAATTATTATGCTTTTAAAATTCTTGATGTAATATATTCATTTAAATCAAAATTCTTGATGTAATATATTCATTTAAATCAAAATTCTTGATGTAATATATTCATTTAAATCAAAATTCTTAATGTAATATATTCATTAAAATCAAAATTCTTAATGTAATATATTTATTTAAGGCAAAGTGTAAACCTTATTTAATAATATTGTGTGCAGATTTAAGTTTTCAAAAATACTTCTTCTAGATCTAAATACTTTCTCATACATAAGACTCATTACTGGCTTTATATTGATATGCAATACGTAATTTAAAAATAGCTATTAGTACTAGGCAAAACAAGGCCTTCAGGGGCGAGTGTATCCAGAACATGTAGAACATTATCTGGCTATCTAGGTGTTAGTACTAGGCAAAACAAGGCCTTCAGGGGCGAGTATATCCAAAACATGTAGAACATTATCTGGCTATCTAGGTGTTAGTACTAGGCAAAACAAGGCCTTCAGTGGCGAGTGCATCCAAAACATAGACTATATAGGTGTAAGTTCCGGGCAAAACAAGGCCTTCAGGGGCGAGTGTATCCAAAATATGTAGGACATTATCTGGCTATCTAGGTGTTAGTACTAGGCAAAACAAGGCCTTCAGTGGCGAGTGTATCCAAAACATGTAGAACATTATCTTGCTATCTAGGTGTTAGTTCTAGGCAAAACAAGGCCTTCAGGGGCGAGTGTATCCAAAGCATGTACAACATTATCGTACTATCTAGGTAGTATATAATTACCATACCAGTTAAACAGAATAACCAAAATTACAAAGAATCCTCCCCCCCCCCAAAAAAAAAAACAAAAAAAAAAAAACAACTGAAATAAGTAACTTGTCAAGGTAATGTTTGTTGGGTCCTAAAATTTATAGCTAAAAAAGAACGAAAAGAGGTACAAGATAAAGACTGAGATGATTTACCATATAGTACAATAAAAAGTTAACTGGAACTTCAGTATGACAGAAAATTGGACAAGAAGTCGGATGAAGAAGGGAAACATTCAAATTAAAATGAAAGGCCACTACAAGCCTTGTGCCATGACGTATATAATATTTCATGATGATAGCCTTGGAAGCGGAAATGTGGCAGAAAACCGATATTCTTGTACTAGAGGATTGTCTCCTACCGGTTAAATTTCTTACCTTGTAGAGTATCATGCCCCCAACGAGCATCACAGATAACAACAGTGCAGAAAAACGAAAATCTGAAAAAGGAATGAAACACACGTGTTGTCTTCTTATTCGATTAACTCAAAAAATAGTTTAAAATATTCGAGTTCCGTTTTCGGATTTATCTTCCTTAAAAGTATGGTTATTAGGGTAAGAAGGGCGACCAATCGAAATAAAATTCTTTGCTTCCCTCTCTACAAATCACTTAAATATATTTATATATCTTTATATATCATATTCCATGATAAACGTAATATATGTTAAGATAATGGCATATAACAATATATCTTAAAATGACATCAAAGGTAAAGCACACATACACACACACATATATATGTATATATATATATATATGTGTGTGTGTGTGTGTGTGTTTGTGTGTGTATGTGTGTTTGTGTTTGAGATCCTCCATGAGAAAAAGAACTTCCAATGTATGACTAACATATTTCCCTCACTTTTTTCTTTCAGATCTCTACAGTTTATTTAGTTATATAAGAATACTTTAAGCAACCAACAGATTTAATCATCAATATGTAGTCAGAAGACCATAATGTGGCAGAAAACTGACTTTCCGTAACCACCATCCAAGGTCCACCACAGCTTAAGTTACAAGGAAAAAAGTAATAAGTTATAAGGAAAGAACAATGAAAAAAGTGTATAATATATGATATACAGACAATCACAAAGAGTACAAAACAATTAGTGAGCCACCCTTGAACAAAAAGAACATAGCGAGAAGACAAGGTAGGAGCGAAGGATAGTAAAACTAATTTCCAAGTCTACAGACATTTAAATTACCTAGGAGTTATTTACTTCTGAAAACAATGTCGGTGGAAATGACTAAACGATAGATGAAAAATAGAAGAAATTACCTAAAGAGAAGTAATAGAATCAGCTGAGTTTTGAGTGATGACAATATTAAACAGTGCACAAATTTTTGCATCGCAGTGCAATGTTTTAAAGCTTTATAATGATTTCCATGACGTTCCTTGGAAGTATTCAAGGCCAATCTGACTTTTCACAATAGCATACCACATTTTTCAAAATTGTTTTGAAATTGCGACTGAACTCATTTAATAAGCAGACATAATACCAAAACTTATTAAACATAGTAGTAGCAACAGTAATAATAATAATAACAATAAGTCCAGCAAACACACCTGACTGTCGGTGGTACAACAAAGAATTTGCCAATCCTTTGAGTCGCTCCAGTATCTTCCCCTTCACGGTCTCGGGTGGTACTCTGAAAGAAATAATAATTAAAAATATCGAACAAAATTAGTATTAAATTGTTCTGGTTGACAATATTGGTTTTTTAATACGTGTGGAAACATTTCATAATGCCTTGGTGCTTCTGGGTGGAAAGGGATAGTTGCCGTTCAGTTTTTTTTTTGTTTTTTTTTGTTATATAAAAAACAAATATCATCACTACTACAAAGTGGCATATAAAATAGAATTATGGACACAGATACGTCTAATATAAAATAGAATTAAAGACACAGATACGTCTAGTATAAATAGAATTATAGACACAGATACGTCTACTATAAAATAGAATTAAAGACATAGATACGTCGAATATTAAATATAATTATAGACAGTTACGTCAAGTGTATCCTTTCAGAAGCTCAAGGGTTTTCATTAAAGTAAACCGCAGCTCTGCAATAAACTTTGAATAAAGCATCAGCCTTTTCAGTTCCAAGCTATGCACTCTGACAAAATAAAGACTCTGATCAATATATACGTGTCATACACATTTTTATTGTATCATTTTAGATACATCATTAGCGGAAATCAAATTTACATCATATATTACAGTGTGTTTAAATTGGTTATCTCCCTGAGGCTTAATTATATAGAAAACCATGTTTAAATTATTGATACTTACGGTTCAGATGGAGGGGGTCTGAGTATTTTGACGACGTGCTTTCCTTCCCAAGAGTCATGGACCGATTTTTCTAGCTCAAATACCGTCATTCTCTGCATTGAAGAGAAGAACTTTTTCTTTTCGCGGAGGGATTGGACCAACCGGACGGGCAAACTGATGCACAAGTATAGTTCACACAGCAGTAACGGAAGAACTCTGACGAATTCAAGAATTACTTCGATCTGAAGAAAAAAGAGTTTCATAAAAAATATAAAAATAAAAACAAACTTTATGGTACTTGGTGGTATTATTGAATCAGACAGCATTCTTTAAAACCGATGATCTAATCATAGCTATCTTTGGGAAAGCCAATCATAACAATTTAACTCAGCTACTTCCCTTGAATTTGGTAGGTGGCGCCACCAGAAAAACCGTTCCAAAAAAGAAAAGAAAAAGAATCTCGTGTCGCTGCTTTGGTTATTTTTTCCCTACCAACACAATCTTTTTGGTACAAAAATAGCACTTTATGTTGGTAAACTATGTTTTATTCAAACTTGAAGTATGTAAGTATTTCAATATTTATTAAAATCTCATATATTACAAACAAAGAACATGGGTTTCACACGAGTCTAATGGTGCACTCTCTTTCCTTTTCTAATTTAGTTCAAATAATTTATATTTATTTCAAAGGGGAAAAAATAATTGAATGATGTCCTTCTGGGCAAAACTCTCGAATAAATATATAACTTATGTATAAGCGATTTCATTCTTTACTTTTTTTTCTTTCTTCCTTTTTAATTTCTAAATTTGCTTATTTTTAATTTTAATTTCTTGTCGTTGTATCTGTTGTTCTTTTATACCCATTAATAGTAACAGGCGTCATAATGTACGCTATTCATGTGACTTTATTTTAGCACATATTATTTCCATAAAATGGCCCCTGTCAAATTTCTGAACATAAGGAATTCTTGGTGTGTTCTCACCTGTTTGGTCATTTGATATAGAAATAATTTTGTGTATTAGGTGTATGGGTCGTGTTTCGTAGTAGGTGGCATGAAATATCGATTTAAGGCTTAGAAAAACGTACTGATAAACCACACAAATATGAGCAATCCAACATCCCCCCCTCCCCCATAAAAAAAATAAATAAATAAAATAAAATAAAACAACAACAACAACAAATAAAACAACAACAACAACAAACAAAAAACAACAACATGCAAGTGTGAAGTTAGAACCTCGTTTAAGAGCCCTTCAGTTAACAACAATTGTTGTCTTGGGGTCCTTAGAAATAGGGGAAACATCAGTCTCAAGCCAGCCACACACAGGTGTTTGACATTATTGCGTTCGCCCGGTCGTGACGTGATGTTAGAGCCCTGGCGTGTTACGTTATTGTTTTTTGTTGTTGTTGATGTTGTTGTTGTTGTTATTATTATTATTATTATTATTATTATTATTATTATTATTATTATCAAAAACCAATATTCGGAACAGTTATGACGTGAAAATAAACCTTTTTATAGTTTTTCACACAGCTTGAGATTTATACGTAAAAAAATATTTCATCAAACGAAATTGATCTCGAGACGTTTTTTGTTTTCTTTTTTCAAATCAAATTATTTTTCAGATTAAATAATACAAATAGTTAACATCTTGATATCAAATATTTCAGTGCTCAGAAATAATTTTCCTATTAAAAATCTTCGACCTGAAATTGGTCATTCTATATCGAATAAAAAAGCATTTGGTATAAAATCGCTGATCCCTACTTTTATATTGAATATGAGAAGAATCCTAGGTAGAAATCGCTATGTGGTAGTGTTATGTTCAAATTTAACTCTGTTTAAAAGCAAACAATTAAATATCTCCAATTTTTATTCTTGATGACAGCAAAACTTAACTGTAAGCCCAATGTTAATTACAAGATTGTATTTTACATTGCCGGAAAAGTTATAATAAATTATAGCAGTATTCGCGATTTCTTTATTAATTAGTAATGGGATTAGACCTAATCCGAATGATAAGAACCTACTTTTCCCATGGCGATATCAAAGCAGGAGATAACTGAGCACTGATCGTGTTAAGTAATTACAATCTGAATATAATACAGAAACTAGCGATAGAATATATTTGTTGTAAAATGGAAATTATATACATGCTAGAACAAGGAAACTGCCAATCATGATATGACAAGATTGCAAAGCTTTGTTTTGTCTAAATGGTGCAGTAATTCTTATCATGCATTATATGCACCAAGTTATATCTCTCTGCAGTAATTGCGTCTAAGAAACTGAGCAAAACACAAAGGTTAATTCAGATTACTGGAATGAGAAATATAGGTCAAAGTGACTTAGCTTTGATATAAAAGTATAATACTTTCATAAAGCATCGAAGCATCTACATGCCAAAGTTATATAACTCTGCAGGCAATATTGCCTGAGAAACTAAGGTAAACGAAAAATTTAACACCGATCGCTGTTGTGGAAAATAAAGACCACAGTGACCAAGTTTTGACAGACAGGTGCAGTACTCCTCACGATGCATCTTTACTCTACGTTACATGACTCTGCCAGTAACAGTGTCAGAAAAAATGAGCTAAATGCAAAACCCTAGCCAAGAGAAACTGGGCTTAAAGAAAAATCACTGAACCATTAAATATAGGTCAAAGAGATACATATTTCAATGAGGGCTGTAGTATTCATCATGACGCAGTTACATACCAATATATGTGAATCCATAGGCAATAGTGTCTGAGAAAATGAGCTAAACACAAATGTTACCCAAAATCACTTGAAATATAGGTCATTGTAATCTAATTTTCACTGAAAGGTGTAATACTCAGAATGAAGCTCATGAAAGATGAAACATTGTCCCTGTGCTTTCCTTTGACTTACCGGTTTTTCTTTTAAAGTGCACACCAGGGCTTGAAACACCATCACGGCGGTGAAAAGCCAGACATAGAGAGTTCCCACTATGTACCCAAACACACAATCCACGGAAAGGGCCGCAAACAGGGGGAGGTAATCAAGACCGTATATGCACATAGACAGCAGGGCATAAAATACTGTCAAAAATGACAACAACAAAAACAAATGATTGTGATTAAGTAACAAATTTAAAAAAGTCAACACAAATAGAGCGAGTTTGTACATAATTGGTTTAGTATTCATTTTCTCTAAAGAATTTAAACTGATCTTTTTACTCAATGACATAGCATTGGTTGCAAAGTACTGAATACACCGTTTAACAATTTGTTTGTTTTTTTGTTTGTTTTTTTTTTTGGTTCCTGGGTAGTAAGTGTTATTTCCTAATTGCTTATGCCTCAAAAGTATAGAAAATGGCTATTATTTCCACAGTCTTTGCTTTTGTGACCAGGACAGTGATATTTTGAAATTTACCTATGTTCCAGAACATTCCAGATAGATTCAGTGCTGAGTAAACTTTTAGTAACTTCTAGAACTTTCTAGAACTTTACAGTAATATAAGTAGTAGTATAAATACAGGGGTCTTAAGCCCACCAGTTCAGTTTAGTTCCAGCTGCCTAAGCGAATACATATCTGCATTTTTCTGAGATGGCATCAAGAGGCTGCAAGCATCCGGCAGACGCATTTTGCTATGTCTGCGGCCAATTTATCAAGACAAGAGCGAAAAAGTACTCCGTGGAAGCATCTGCTAAGATGTGTGAGGCCTACAAGGCATATTTCGGCATGCCTGTCGGGGATCAAGACAAACCCTGGGCACCTCATTTCACCTGCGAGCACTGCAAAAAAACTCTGGAAGGTAAGATGGACAATTGTTGCTCGGAATTTTATGTTAAAATTTTTAAAATTGTAAAAGTTTTTAATTTTAAATCGTTTTACAATTTTCAATGTTATTGAAAAAATATATCATATATAAAAATGTTGTCATGGGTGAAATAAATGTATTTATGTAGGATGGTACAGAGGGGAAAAGAGAGCCATGAAGTTCGCTATCCCAAGAATTTGGCGGGAACCCACTGACCACTCAAGCAACTGCTACTTCTGCATGGTGGACCCTTCCAAACGTCGGACTGGCAAGAATGCACCTGCTATCACGTATCCGGACCCTCCTTCATCCATCGCCCCGGTGCCACTCTGCCATGAGCTCCCTGTACCCACTCCTCCGGAGAGAGAGCAGCCGTCTTTAACAGAGAGCAGCAACTCTGAGAGCGAGGACGACGTTGTAGATCCAGATGACAATTTCAGAGGTGGAGCTGAGGAGAGAAACCCATACTACCCCAACCAAAAAGACCTCAACGACTTGATTAGAGATCTTGGTCTCACCAAGTCCAATGCCGAGCTTTTGACGTCTAGGCTCAAGCAGTGGAACTTGTTGGATGAAAGTGTGCAAGTCGCAGATCAGAGGAAGCGTCACCAACCTTTTTCCAGCTTCTTCACCCGTCAAGATGGGCTCTGCTTCTGCCACAATGAGACCAGTCTGTTCGAGGCAATCGGAATCGCCTGTAACCAGAATGAGTGGCGCCTCTTCATTGACAGCTCATCCAGGAGCCTCAAAGCCGTGCTGCTCCATAATTGTAACAAGTACCCGTCTCTTCCCCTGGCTCACTCGGTGCACGTCAAATAGGATTACAACAGCATCAAGACCTTGTTGGACGCCTTGAAGTATGATGAGTACGGCTGGGAGGTCATAGGAAACTTCAAAATGGTGGCATTCCTGATGGGTCTCCAAGGCGGTTTTACTAAGTTTCCCTACTATATTTGCCTTTGGAACAGCAGGGACACCAAGGCGCACTACCACATTCGGGAGTGCCCACAGCGGACCGAGTTCTCTGTGGGGAGAACAACGTCAAGTGGGAGCTGTAGGATGTCCCTCAAAGTCCATATCCTTGATGCTCATCTTGATAAATTCAAGGAGAACATGGGAGCGTACTCGGAGGAGCAAGGCGAGCGCTTCCGCCAGGATATACTGGACTTTGAACGCCGCTACCAAGGACAGTATAACGAGAACATGATGGGAGACTACATTTGGGGGCTGATTTGTGAAAGTGATTTACAGTATAATCGTAAATCTCGAAAAACTACTCACTTCTAAATCTTTTGTAGTCATTTTTGTATTACTTTAGTATAAATACATGTTAATTTTTATTCATATGTTGTTTTTTCTGACTTTATGTGAACGTATAGACACAAATTCGCCCGTTTTCTCATTGGAAATAGGTAAATTTCAAAATATCACTGTCCTGGTTACAAAAGCAAAGTTTGTGGGGAATAATAGCCATTTTCTATACTTTTTAGGCATAAGCAATTTTTAAATAACAGTTACTACCCAGGAACAAAAATTTTTTTACATAGTGATACCGCAAGTAAAGATTTATATTTCTGCTCAAAATTTTTAGTAGGCATTTTATTTAATTTGAAAACACAAGTAGTTCCGAGCACATTTTTAACAAGTCAACTCTGGTAGATAAATATATGTCCCTAAGATGTGAACTCTGATAAATATATGTTTGTCTAAAATGTGAACTCAAGTAGGTAAGTATATGTCCCTAAGATGTGAACTCTGGTAGATAAAAATGTATCGCTAAGATGTAAACCATGGTAAATATATATTATGATAAATAAAGATGTGTCCCTGAGATATGAACTCGGGTAGATTAATATATGTCCTTAAGATGTAAATTCTGATGAAAACAATGAAGCATAGACCTGAAGAGAAATGTTTTCATATTTACGTTACGAGTTATTCATTTGGATGAATGAACCAAATGTACATTACTTTTAAATGAATTGGATACATTCATGATATAGACTTCTTTCATTGTTATTTGATATGTGCTGAGAAGAAGCATGGGTAATTGTTGTAGAAAAAACTTCAATGCTCTGACAATTCATACCATTTTAAGAATAAAATCACTAACTGGAAAGAAAGAAAATTGTTTACAAGTTGGTTTTCTTTCTTTATAAAGGATTTTTTTTATAAATTTCCAATAAAACCTACTTTTGCCAGTGTAGTTTCTCAGTTTTTGATTATGTTTGAACGTGTTTTTCCTGTAGTGATATAATAAATGTACTTATTTACCAACATGAGGGAAAACATTCGTGGATACATGTACGTATATAAATGTGAAAGCTGGAAAATATGCTTTCTTTAACATTGCATTTTAACATTAACCTTTCCCGATTAGTTTATATATCAATGAATCTAAAAATACGACTCAGTTTACATATACATTTAGTATGTCAATATAAGCAAAGTTCACATTTTTTATTCAACCTATCACACGTTTTCAAATTCCACTGGTTGGGACCGTTCTTTATCTAATGGAATAATATATTTTATGATACATACATACATACATACATACATACATACATACATACATACATACATACATACATACATACATACATAGAAAGATAGATACATGTATAGATAGATAGGTTAGATAGATAGATTACTGCGTGTTAAAGTTAACCTTTAAGGAATAGGGGACCTGGTAGGTTCA
Source organism: Margaritifera margaritifera (assembly GCA_029931535.1). Classification (NCBI taxonomy): domain Eukaryota; kingdom Metazoa; phylum Mollusca; class Bivalvia; order Unionida; family Margaritiferidae; genus Margaritifera; species Margaritifera margaritifera. Next base: position 63,479 of record JAQPZY010000297.1, read on the forward strand.
CTGCATACTTTCTCTCAAATATGATGTCAGCTGTTAAGAAGGCAATGCAACCCCAGGCAGCGGCATACGAAAATCTGTTTGACTTCCCAAATATGTCCATGGGGCTGAACAGTGAAAACAATATTAAAATTAATGGACAAATACATCTGGACCGAAACTTTCTACTTTGTTTCTTTCCATTGTATCTATTTGTGTTGTCTTTGGAAATAATCAAGATCGGGCGTGTCATCATGTATCACCTGAATTCAGCCAACCAGGCAAAGGTGATGGCTAAAATCGTGAGCTCTAATTTTGTTATTATCTCTGAGTATATCGGTGATTCTTTTTATGCACATTAGAAACGCCAGATGTGTCTCCATTTTGTTTTGAATAAGTCATTAAGACTAAAACCAAATTATGATAATATAACTTTGCTATCCTGGCACTCCATTGTAGCTGAAAGCTGTACGTCATCATGTTTCTTTCCCAATAGTAGAGTTCGACTGGAAGTTCGGACTATAATTCCAGCTCCAAGAAGCACATTTTCTGATTATTTAGATTTGACAGACATAATCCAGTGCATATTAAAGGAACAATACGTCCTTCAGACTTCTTATCAAACACTACTCATTTAATTCAAAGCTACTATACCAATTTTCAAGTTTTTCTTATCAAATAATCAAGATAAAGGCAAGAATTTAATCATGACAGGACCCTGATACGTTGGTTACATCCAGGTACTCCGAGACTAATTGATAAGCAACCTTTGTCTTCTGGCGACGTCACACCGACAATGTCACTGATGATTATGACTGGGATGTACGTGTTATACGAGTCTACATTCATGAGATTGCTTCTGTGTGTTTGTATCTACTAATAGTTTGCCCACATATATTTATTAGGATGCATATTAATTAGACTAAATAGTTATGCACAGGCGATTCTATATTTTATAAGATGTATTGTTCGCCTTCACGAATAATTTATACAAAATGGAGAGAAAACGATCCATTTCTCCCAATGAATATACTGCGACATTAAAAAAAGAAACTAAGAAATAGAGGCGTTTATTTAAACATGAAAAATATACAAAAACTATTTGATGCTATATTTCCTTATTATTGTATCGGTTTTATTAGCAGTGTGAGCAAGCGTACTACTTCAGATGTTGAATTGCATGTCCATACATGTGACAGAACCAGGATTTCAAACCAGTAGATTTAAACAATTTTGATCAGTAGATTGGCCTCTAAACCAGTAGATTCTTTTATCGGCGTACATTTTACGTTTCATGGAAAACAAAACAAGTGCTTTTTTTGTGTGTGCCATAATATGTATTCTCTTCATACTATAGTAAAACAGCACGTTTGAACATGAATCAGATTCAGATTTTGATGGAAAATGTTACAATAATAATTAATTAATATGAGTCAGTATACGGTCAAATAATGTAAAAGGAAAGTTGTTTATCTGATAGTTCACTGCGAAGATTTATCTTTTATAAAATCCAATAGCATTTTTAGTTTCATTCACAAAATCACAGTCTAGTGACCACTAATGACATTCATTGTGATTATTAAGTTTCACACTTAACATGCTCTCAAAAGTTCTCTGGCCCAGATTTCCCCTTGAATAACTTTTTATTTTTTGAAGAATGGAGAATGTCCTCTCTGTATCCGCATTAGAATGTTGTAATGACATGACTAGCACATTCAGCCTGCAAAGAAGTTCTAACTTCAGTTTTCCTGTTGCTGGCTTTGTAAGGTTGCTGACTACTCTCCTCCAAGCTATGTTCACCTCAAGGAGGAAGTTCCTGGCTTGGACTTGGATGTATTCCTGAGCCTCATCCTCAAAGGCTTCTTTCTCTTTATGGCTCAGATCCAAAAGTCTGTTGGCAAGTTTCACCACTGTAACTAAAAAATATAAAGATTGACTTAGACTTGAAATAAAAATGAAAACAAAAATATATGATGTGTTAATGCTTTATGAATAATTTATCCAAACTTTAAAATAAATTATCTTGTAATATATTTTTAACTGATATATTTTTTCAAGGGCTTGAACTTAATTTATGTGCATAAAAACTTCAAATAGTTTATGAAATACAAAAGATGCATACCTTTGAAACATGCAAACCCAGGGCCTTTGCTACTCGCCTGCACACACTTAAACTCTGATATCCAAGCATTGTTGAATTTGTAATATTTCTTAGCAGGTGGTTTCCTAGCATTGGGAGAAAGCAAAACTTTCGGCATTTTGACATGAATTGATCAAAACATGTAAGAGCTGTCCTCTTTAAACATCATTTAATACAATAACAATTAAACAAGTAAAAAATTAAAATACTTACTCTAGTGTCTCTGCCTAAATCATTGTTTACGGTCGGTCTCTTTGTTTTATCTCGCCTCTGCTAAGGGTCTGCCGATTTTCATCAAAGGCTCAGAAGACATCCTGGATCACCTTTTATCCCTTTATTGCTCATAACACCTCAACAACAACAAAAACTCTTGCATTTGGGCTTAAACCCCTAAAATAAGGCAATCAATTAACAGCTTGCTGTGTACACATGTCAGCTATTTTTTAACAATTCTAATCCTATTGCTCTGCCACGCATCATCGCACCGGTCGTTGTACTGGTGGAACATTTCTGGTCTCCAGTAGAATGGTTCTGGCTGGTTTCTCTAATGAGTTGATCGAATGCGTACAAATAACGTGTTTGAGTTTGTTTTTTTTGTACAATTTTTTTTATTTTTATTCTTTTAATTTTCAAAAGCGTTAGATTTTAGCTATTAAATGGTATGTGCGTTAGACGACCTTTAAAACGGTATTTTTGGCCTACCGGCGGTAGAATCATATGTATGCATGTCACAAACGTGGTCATTATTAGATTGATTAAATAACATGTTATTTAACATGTCATGTAGTTGATTTGACTCGTCATAATTCTTCACAGCATGTGATAGACATTAGTGGGTTTTGGCTTTATTTGTGTCTTTTTTATAATAGTAGGCATTACGAATTACATTAGATGAAATTTGCAATTTAAAGTTGGAAATACTCTACCCATGTTTGTTATAAAAACAACAAAAAATAAGATAACCTTCATCCGATAATTTATGACTAAAACTTCAGCTAGCTCACTTACTCGCACTTGCAATACCAGTATATAACACGCTCTCTCTCTCTCTCTCTCTCTCTCTCTCTCTCTCTCTCTCTCTCTCTCTCTCTCTCTCTCTCACACACACACACACACACACTCTCTCTCTCACACACACACACTCTCTCTCACACACACACACACACGCACGCACGCATACACACGCGCATGACGAGTTCAACATCGCCAACATGTCAATAACCGAAAGTGCTGGTTACGCGTCACAGAGACAGCGCCCTCTACGAGGAAATAGCCAAGCTCCCGTGTCGGAAAGATTTTGAAATTAAAGGTCAATTTATTCTTAACTGGTGGTCCAACGTTGCTCAAATTTTAAAGATGTGGTAAATAAAAAGAACTCTATCTATTGACTGCATATTTTATTTCATCCAGGATTTCCCATTAATGCATGAGACAAGTACGTATAATGTGCTTCCAAATGACAGATATTCAACGGGAAATGATATCAGTGAAACAATTGGAAATGCACCTAAAACAAAGAATCCGAAACGGCATTTATTTATTCTCCTGTGCAGACATGACAGCAAGAAGAATACTCCTTTACAATGTATAATGTACACTAGTTGTAATATACGATCCCGACAATTTTTCCTCAGATCTAAAAGATATGCTACAACATTTTACGTCGACTTTTCAGCGTCATAGAGTTTAGATTTCTGAAAATTTTCTGCAATAATATGTCATTATGAAACAAACTTGCGATCCATTTTGTCTAAAAAATCTTACGGAGTGTGGATAGTTTTCAGATGATGGCATTGGTTTTGCTAACGACTAACCGTGACTTCCACGTCCGCCATCGTATGGCCCATCTTCTAATTGAAAAGTGTGTGTGTGGGGGGATAATAAACCAGGTGCAAAACAATATAGCAAGTGGAAAGATAGTTTTTGCTTCTTCTTCTTCTCATTCTCTTTCATCTCTTGTCATTAAACAGTGCTTGGACATCAATTACTAACAAAGTTTAAACTAACTTGAACTGAGACCTCGCTTCTGCGTTATTTTTAGAACTGAAATTCACGAAAACATTCAGTACACTGTTTTCCAAATTCGACACAATCAGAGAAGGTAATAATACATACAAGATTAAGCCTGGTCTCCCATCCAGAAATCCTAAATATGAGTATTTTCGCCTCATCGTGAAAGCAAGCAACAGAGTGAAGATTGTCTGAAATGAGTGTTATTTCATTAATTAATTCATTCGTTCTTCGTTTCATTCATCCTCATTTAGCCATTACTCAATTCCCAGAAGAAAGGAAGAAGAAAGGGAAAAAGAGATGGAGGAGAAATAAACGCTGGAGAATCAAATGTAATGAGCGAGGAATAATTCAAAAAGAAGAAGCAGTGTACAAAAACGGATAGAAGAAAGAAAAATAGAAATTAAGGCAAAATGAATGAATGAAAAATAAGAAACGGAAAAGGTAAGACAGAAAAATAGTTGCTTCTAAATTGTGTGTAAGTTTCAATCAAAATAATAATCAAACGCAAAAATATAGTGGTTCACCGAAGGATTCTTATAATAATTCGTGAACAGTTCAATAAAATGCAATATTTGCCATGAAGTTTCACGCAGAAGCATTTAGTCAAAATTATGGTTTTTATCTATCTTCCTTGGAAAAAGCTGGACTCAATGTTAATTTTTAGATGACCTAGTCGACATGAGTAGGGCTCACTAACCTGCTTTATACATAAAAAAAAGAGCGAAAATTCCAGCAATCACGCCCTATATGTAATTATATGGACTAAAGCGTAGAGAGAGGACATATTTGTTGTTTCTGTTTGAATCTCTGTTGTGGCTATTTAAATCTAAGTTACCTTTTTATATGAAATGTAATCTACCTTTCCAAAAATATGTATATGTGTACATTTGTTTCGCTTACACTTATATTCACGTATTAAGACCTCTTGAATTTTCTGCCAAGATCTTCAGTAAATAATTTATATTTCATGTTTGTCTTAAATATATAGAAAACTATGCGCTATATTTCAAGAAGCAAAATCACAGTGTCATGATTGTTATGTTATTATTTATATTTCAAACAGAGCAATTTTGTCAAGATATTTCTATACTATGTCTACGTACCGAAGGTATAAGCAAATATAAATGAAACAGATCATGCCTGATGGAACCGTCACTGAAATAAAGAGAATTGTATATATATATATATATATATATATATATATATATATATATATATATATATATATATATATATATATATATATATATATATACATACATATATGATAGGGTGAAAAAGTTTCTTTGTTTTTATCCTGGTAAATTGTAGAATACGGTAACATGTACTTAGTCATCATCATCGTAATCATAGTCGTAAACATCATCGTAATCATTAATTATAGTTGTAAACATCATCGTAATCATTAATCATAGTCGTAAACATCATCGTAATCATTAATCATAGTTGTAAACATCATTAACACTTCAAAAAGCATTTAAACATTTCAAGAGGATCTAACTAATTTTAAACTTAAGAACATTCTTGAAACCTGGATAACATTATTAAAAATATATGGATTAAACTACACGATCTGCTTCTTTGTCTTCTACTGCTCTTGTGGTCTATATAAGATTACCTACTGATGTTGACTACTGGATTTTTAGTCAGTGGAATATTCAGTTTGCAATAAATACTGTGTGTATGAAACGTGGCTATTTATTAATTGTTAGTTCAACAGGGAACATATTCTTTATAGCAAACTATACATGGAATGACTGGAGAAAATAAGTAATTCAAATGTAACGAGAAAGGGTTTTAGATCATAATTTATTACAATAGTATCTTAACTCTCTCTCTCTCTCTCTCACACTCTATATATATATATATATATATATATATATATATATATATATATATATATATATATATATATATATATATATATATATATATATATATATCTTCATTCAGGCTGTTCACTTTGAGAAAAGTTCTTACCAGGCAACGTTTTCTTGCGTTTGTTGTGGGTTGGATACTAAAGCTGAAAAGATATATCCCAGTATGCTTTCTATGGAGAGATCCTTCAAAGCATCAGTGACGTTACTACTGATGTTCCCCTCCATCAAACTGCTAACGTTAAAATCACCCCAAGGTTTAACAGTCGTTGTAGTCATCTCAGTTGGTCAAATAGAAAATCCCTGATTTGTAAAGTAGATAAGAAAAAATAAATATTTAAAACAAATTCATTGTTCCATTACATTTGTCAGAGAACTGGGATATATCTGACAGGTTTTCCATTCTAGCAGTCTCCTATAGCACACAATTAACGATTACTAAATTTTATTATTATTAGTAGTAGTAATAGTAGTAGTAGTATATTTGGAAATCATGGAATTTCTATTCTCCCTCTCACCTCCGCTAATTTGCTACAAAATCTGCATTTGTGCACTTTTCTCGCGAACCTTGGACAGCTGTTGAAACATACATTCTATGATTTGTCCTCCTGAGTATATGCAATACTTTATTCCGCCGATAATTTTTAGCTTTATTTCACCACTAAACAAGCGCTTGTATAAACTCCTTCTCACTACTCTCCAAAATAAAAGTCATTACACAAATGTTACAAATTTTTGGATCTTTCCTGAAATTGATATGTTTACCTTGCACGATGACTGCACAATAAGTTAATATTAACAAGCTTCCCGCCCACCTCGTCGAATAGAAACTATTATCTGTTTGCTGCACATTGAATTAATACTAAGAAGCTTCCCGCCCACCTCGTCCGTTAGAAACTATTATCTGTTTGCTGCACATTCAATTAATACTAAGAAGATTCCCCCCTCCACCCCCACCCCCACACACACACCTCGTCCGTTAGAAACTATTATCTGTTTGCTGCATATTGAGTTAATACTAACAAGCTTCATCCCCACTTCGTCCGTTAGAAACTAGTATCTGTTTGCTGCACATTGACTCTCCTAAATTGAAAACATGTTAAAAGTACAGAACAAATCTAAGAATTTAAAGTTGACTTGAGTTGAATTAGAAGTACGTACATGGGCATACGTACTTTGAAAAATTATTTTTTACATGTTTTAAATGTCAAAATTTACACATCTTTTAGATGACATAACATAGCTGGTTGTCCTTACCAATAACATGGATAATCTAGTCTAAAAACAGTAATCATGTTCATTCTGTGGGTGACGTCATGACAGGTTAAAGTTCATGTTTACACTTTTGTCATTACATCGTGTATTTGGGCCATATGGCTTCAACTGAGCACAGCAGAAACTATGCATTGTAATTAATTCTGACTACTAGTAGTACCATTATTAAATTATTGCAATTAAAAATTGGTTAAAAATATTTATTGAATTGCCACTGCGACAAACTAGAGAGTTCCCACTATGTACCTAAACACCCAATCCATGGTGAGTGCCACAAACAGGAGGAGGTAATCCAGACTTTATATTAACATGGACAGCAGGGCATAAAATACTGTTAAAAATGACAACAAAGAAAACAAATAATTGTGATTAAGTAACAAATAAAAATACTACTACTACTACTAATAATAATAATAATAATAATAATACAATAGAGCGAGTTGTAAACCATTCGTTTAATATTTATTATCTCTAAAGTAATGAATTTAAGCTAATCTTTTATTTAGTGGTATAGCATTAGTTGCAAAGTATTTATGGAGTATTTTCTATTAATATAAGCTGTATATTCTATTCTGCATCATTCTATTTTGCATTTTCTATGTGTGTAGGATGTACATTCTAGATTGCATCCTTACATCTGGCAATATTTCTTTCTAAATCGGATATGCGGGATATTGGAATGATGCGATTTCATATCTTCAAATTCCATGCGCATTTTTTCAATATTATACATGTCAACATTCTACATTGCACCATTTAATTTCTAAGTCTCCTCATTTCATTCTGTTAATTACCATAACGGTAAAAATACATAACATCGTAGAAGTTACAATGTAGCACAATGAAAGTTATAAGTCAGATGTTAGCATAATGGAAGCTGGACTATTGTAATCAACGCCATCTGTTGTCATAATGGGACATTACTGTAATGACCCATTATGACAACAGATGGATCTGTCTGTTTAATCACTGAAGATCAAAAACTATGCTGGGTCCAGTATATCGCAGAATCTAAGGATGAAAGACATAACCACCGATCCCCTATTCCATCCATAAGCATTGGTTAACTTGCCGTACAGAGAGAGAGAGAGAAAGAACAAAACCATGTATAGTTCTAATGATCTCAGTACAACTATATTGGGAAAATGGCAGACACTTTCTTTAAAACATATTTATTTATTTATTTAGTTTAACAGACTGATCGGGGATCAGGTATTGTACATTGCAATCTCAAAACAATCTGATAATCATTAGATATAGATACTTACGTAATATGCATGTATGGCATAATCTAGAAAACTATTTAGTGTCAGATATATAATGATTCCATCCTTCTGTACATCCATGCGTTCTGTCTGTAAATATAGCTAATTCTAAATTACTGCCTAGAAATTCACCAAACTTATTTCAAAAGTTGCTGGTATTCCCAATAGGTGTAAGAGGGATATAGGTTTTTTCGCTTTCTGTCCATGGAAGCCGGGAGGAAGTTAACATTATTGTTTTACCCAAGCTCTCTCTTTCTCTTTCTCTCTCTCTACACCCACACCTACACCCACATCCACACACACACACACACACACACACACACACACACATATATATATATATATATATATATATATATATATATATATATATATATATATATATATATATATATATATATACATTGTGGTACGATTAGGTCACATTGAAATTACCGTATATGTGTACTCTGCAAAACGACACCTATTGGACTATTATTAGAGGTTATAAACTAATAAAATGATACCATTATTTAAAAGAAATGATACATAATTCTGTAACACCTTCCGCCTTTTAAAAAAAAGAAATGTTTTATACAATAAAACTTTCTTACGGCAAAATACTTCTAACATATAAGTAATTGATTGCATAAAAAATAATACATGATACAGTCATGTATACAAAACAATGCAAACTGTAAAGTTATGCACGTGAAAGTGCATCAGCGATCAAATTTTCCTTTCCCTTGATGTGCTTGCCAGGCGCAGGGAACTCAGAAATAGCCGTAACATTAACTTCTATTGGTTTTATTTGTCCATATCCCACAACATGCTCTAAAAAGGTAACACAGGCACGACAAAAGTCACTTTTATTCATAATTGATGATCAAATTTGCTTCGCTGAGTCTTTTGAAGAACTGCTTAATTGTTTTCATGTGATCTTGCCACGTGTCGTTGTAGATGATGACGTCATCGATGTAAGCATCACAATTTCTTATTCCAGATGTTATCATATTCATCAAACGTTGGAAAGAACTTGGGGAACCCTTCATCCCAAATGGCCTGACTTTGTATTGGTAAAGTCCATCAGGAGTCATGAATGCAGAAATTTCTTTTGCTCTCTCCGTAAGTGGAATTTGGTAGAATCCCTTCAATAGGTCAAATTTTGTGACGTATTTGGTATCTCCAATAATGTCAATACAGTCATCAATTCTATGAATTTGAAATGAATCTGTCTTGGTGACACTATTTACTTCTCGATAATCAGTACACATAAGTCTTATCTGGTAGCTAAAGTTTAAGTAGCAGTACTAAATCCAAAATATACTGTATAATAATATCTCTGAAGCAGAATATCACATACAAAATGAACCAATCTCGTTTATGACCTCTCAGGCTGAACGAACTATGAAAGAATGACGAACGCTGGGATTACATCTTATTATATAGTTTCAGTACTGCGTCATTGACATACAAATAAAACCCATTTCTTATTCCGTCTCAAACCAACATCTTAATATTACGATCTTACTATCTAACTTCTGGTCAACAAAATGAATTTTTCTTGGATTGCGAAATCCAGGTCAGGTCAAGTGCAAACCGCACGGGCTGGATCACGTGGCATTACTAATGCTTCAAACGATAATATTGATTTTCCCAGGACCAATGTACTGGGTCACATTGAAATTACCGTATATGTGTACTCTGCAAAACGACACCTATTAGACTATTATACAGAGGTTATAAACTAATAAAACTATACCATTATTTAAAAGAAATGATACATAATTCCGTAACAATTGTTACGACTCTAGGTTTCAAAAATATGTAACAGAAAGAAAGTGAAACCAACAATGTAAGTAAAATCAACAAGCAATTTATTTCTAGACAATTAAAGTGAAAATTCAAAAGACACTTACAATAACGCGAATTAAAGTCCAAATAATCCTAATCACAAGTCCAAAAATATATAATGTTCCGAATGAATTCCACTAGCTTTGAATGTCACGATATACCACAAGTCTTGAATGTCTAATGTACCACAAGTCTTGAATGTCTAATGTATCACAAGTCTCGAATGTCTAATGTACCACAAGTCCAAATAATCCTAATCACAAGTCCAAAAATATATAATGTTCCGAATGAATTCCACTAGCTTTGAATGTCACGATATACCACAAGTCTTGAATGTCTAATGTACCACAAGTCTTGAATGTCTAATGTATCACAAGTCTCGAATGTCTAATGTACCACAAGTCTTGAATGTCTAATGTACCACAAGTCTTGAATGTCTAATGTACCACAAGTCTTGAATGTATAATGTATCACAAGTCTTGAATGTCTAATGTACCACAAGTCTTGAATGTCTAATGTACCACAAGTCTTGAATGTCTAATGTACCACAAGTCTTGAATGTCTAATGTATCACAAGTCTCGAATGTCCTCATTTACCAGAATGATGTAGTCCAGTATGTATTTGAGTTCACATAAATCCCAAAATCATGTATTAATCCAAAATGTAATGAGCACTTTTATATTTCCAATGAATACTATAAATAAATAATTCCTCTCTCTCAATTATATCTGGTTTCAACAACACAACTAAAATAGATTCCTTACAGACTGCTCTTTTAGAACCAACATTCTAGAATAGGAATGAATTTGTTTACCAAAATCTGTGTATAAATACGCATGCCTACATGACCTATGTCACATCACAATATCAGTAATTCTTATGGACAATTACTTTGCGTTCCTGACTTTTGTCATAACAAGACATGGAAATAACAGTCGAGCTGCTAACAAAACAGCCCTTGAACTCAAATGCTATGTAAACATGTTGTTTACAAAATGACCATAATCTGACTAAAATACAACTTACAATCATGGACACATATTATAAATTCAATATATATGTGTGTATATATATATATATATATATATATATATATATATATATATATATATATATATATATATATATATATATATATATATATATATATATATATATATATATAATTAAGTCTTTCTGAGATTCAGTACGTTTCGGTTTCAGATAAGAAACTATTTAATAAAATGAGTAGAAATTTGCCATTGCGATCTAATGAAGTTGCACAGAGAGCCTACTCTGACACACATACTCATTGAAACTAATTGTATATTTTACTTTATTTAATTTTATTTTATTTTGTTTTTTATTGTTTGAGAATATTTCATGTAAACCGCAATTATACCAGAAAATGTTGTTTTGGTTTGGTGTTATTTTGTGACAAGTTGTTTTAGCTATCTGCAACATCGCAAACGCCTTTTGACCCCCCCCCCTCCTCCATACACACACATACTCCCTCTTTTTCAAGCACTTAGTTCAAAATATTGGGTTTATTTTTTCTTTTTTATGGAACACTCCCGTGTTGTGAAATAATTAGGACCGAAACAAAAATGATTCTTTAATTTAATTTTTAAAGCAAATGTCTTGCTAAATATAAATCGTTTATAAATTCTGTATAATGATCGTATTACTGAGTAAGGAGTAAGATGTTTTGTTTTTTATTTTTATAGCTGTAAACAAAGAATGAAAAATATATTAACAATGCTAGGTGTTCATTTATTCTGAAAAACCGTTTAAACACATCCTCGTGTCAAAATATTTTTCCAAATGCTTTAAAATAGACCCACAAAATATTTTACTCTCTTTTAAAGTTATTCACGTAATCAATCCCACAATAATTCTACGAAGTATTTGGTTTGAAACGGATGATTTAGAGTATGTATGGGTACATCAAAACTAAATGGCATTTTTGCAAGGCTAGCACAAGCTTATAGAAATAAAATCGTAAGTTTCAGACCATACAATTTGTCGAATGCCTTTGATCAGTACAGTTGTCATGCTGACCAGTTATTTTAGCAAGGTCCTATCTTGCTTATATATGTCCCTGATTTCATATACATGTATATCGAAAGGCCACATTAAGTAAACATGAGAGAGAGAGAGAGAGAGAGAGAGAGAGAGAGAGAGAGAGAGAGAGAGAGAGAGATGTTAAAATCTAGGTAGATTTATCACTTGGAGGTTTGGGGAGTTTGTTGATCTTTTCAGAAAGTCTTATTTATTTTCAATTCACATTATAAGAAAATTTGCGAAATGATCGTCAATAACAAAACAGGGAGATCACGCTGGAACTACAAATGAACGGTTTAGGTGAAGGGTGGTTTCTTAACAAACCTTCACCTGTAAAACGAGCGTTCATTAAACAACAATACTGCCGAGACACGGCAGGTCGGATCTGTAGCTCAGTCCTTCGCGATTACAATGTGCGTTATACCTGATCCGCGTCACTATTTTCAATCAGATATCACAAGATCCTCTGTTGTCATAATGGGGCATTAATCTATTGCATCTTGCTTCATGCTAACAGCCGACTTGCAACTTTCATTGCGCTACATTGTAACTTTCGGTATGGGAACGTTTACCAGTGTGACACTTAACAGTGTGTTCTAAAATGAAATCTGCCAATCGCAAAGAGAAAATTTAAGAGTTGGAAAGACATAATTAAGAATATTAACGTGTGTAATATTAAAAATACACATATAATTACTTACATGGAATCTGAAGACACGAAATTGCAGCATTTTAATAAACATACTTAACGAATTCAGTCATAATGGCAGATGTAAAGATGCAATCTAGAATGTACATCCTACACACATATAAAATTCAAAATAGAATAATGCAAAATGGAATACAGTGTACATGTATATATTGATAGAAAATACACGCATATAATTCAAATACATGCATATAACTATAACGATAATCCCCCTCCATAAGTACTGAATGCCGTAATTACAGATTTTATATATTCTGCTCATAATATCTGGTTGGCATATATTTTAGTTCAAAACGCTAGTACTGCGGGACACTTCTTAGATCATGTATCATATGATGTAAAGATCAGACAGAATACTGGTATACCGGTACCGCAAACAATATTGACCCTAATATACCGTCGCATAATGCACCGATATATCTGGGTCTATGCAGTTTGTTAAGAGTAATCAGAAGAACAAACACTATAGACCCTGTTTTACCGGCGCATTATGCGACGGCAGATCGGGATCTATGTTGCTTACTGTTGGACCCGACTTATAAGCGAGTATAAACGGTAGTGAACAACGTGTTTGTTTCTTTCAACATTGTTCCACACAGAGTCAACACTTACCTTGTACTCGCAGGCAGGAAATGTCAGTTTCAATTTTTATTAACCACTTTAAGTCTTTCAGTGAAAACCCCATGCTGAGATGACCATTCATTCAGGGAGAAATAGTGATAACAAGATTTTCCAGATGGGCACTTTGGCAGGCCTATTCAATGTCTAAATAGCACCATTAAGACCACTAGACATCATAAGAAGTTGTTTAGTTAAAAAAAAACCATATTGATACGATGATCTATTCAGTATTTTGAATACGGCCGCTGTGGACATCAGATCTACGCCATTTTCACTTGGAGCAGCTATATCATAAGAAGTCTTCTGGTGAAAACTCCATGGCAATATTACTTTTCATTCAGGAGGATTAGCAATAACAAGATTGATATATGACCACAGTGGTTATTGTTTGATCGTTTCTTTGTTCATTCTTTCATTCGTTCATGCTTACGTCTACTCTTGTATTTAACCAATTATCTTCATCTACCTCTGTTTGTTCGCCCCTTTCTTTGTGCATTTCTTTTCGTCAGAAAGATCTTAAGGCGCAGGGTTATAATTTGTATTTGGTTTAAACATATTTTATTGCCATATTTGCAGCACATAATATCGGGCCACAAGTTCTCAAAACGTAGCAACAGTCCTCCCCAAATACACAAGCAGATACATGAAAATTGGCAAGGCGTAATAGTACGTGTATATAAGTATGCGTGGATCAGAAACACTGTGCATTAATACAAATGAATAATGAACAATTCATCATACTAGTATAGAGAAAGAGCGGAATTAAAATAAAGAAAAAAACAAATTAAGGAAAGGTCATACAAAATAAGTGTAAAACAACTAATTTAAAGAAGAGAAAGTTAGAGGGCGGAGGGGGAGAAACGATAAAGGGATTCTTCCGTGGCATGTGTTGTAGGGAGATCATGCCAAGAGGTACTTTCTCTTGAACGACAACTGGACTCTTTTAGTATCTTTATTATAAGTCTGGAAGATTTCAAAGATGCGGGTGTTTAGGTCATTTGATTGCTCATCTGATCCCAATAGCAAGACATGAGTACTAGCAGGGATGAATAATTGGTTTAAGCAATGCATTGATCTCAGTCTTGGTACTGTAAATATCTTACAATTAAAAATATAATGGTATCCTGTCTCATCATCCTCTCTAAATGTGCACAATGGGCAATCAGTAAGAAAATTTAAAAATAAATCATTGTTTAAATCACTGCAGTTGTTTCTTATCCTAGTATGAATAATTGATAGTGGTACATAATTGGGTGTAGGTGAAATTTTACGTTTAAATGTTAGGTAATCGGTTTCATGTATAACTGGATCCGGCAGAATATTCCAAGCCTTTATTGTGGAAGCTATATCGGAATTTCTGGAGATTTCTAGTCTAGCATGTATTTGCTGAAAATTATTTATATTTCGCAAATTATATTGTGTTGTGTGTCCAACTAACGGAGGTACTAGATCTTGGAGGTAAGAGGGAGAAGACCCATATACAATTTTGTGAAAGACACAGAGTTTATGCAATTGTCTTCTTTGCGATAATGGGAGCCAACCGGTTTCTCTGTACATATTGTTAGTAGAAGTGCTACGGATAAGTCCGGTTACAATTCTTTCCGTTTCAAGTTGAAGTCTTTTGAGTCTTAATAAGTCAGCGGCAGAGCAATAATCCCATATTGTATCAACATACTATATGAGAGGGCGTATATAAGAGAGATAAATTCATTCTAATATTTTCCTACCTAGATTGTATTTAATGGACCTGAAAACATTCAGCATTTTGGATGCATGTAATCAGATAGTATCCATATGTTTCTTAAGCTACCAGAATTATTGAATGATAGACCAAGGTGTTGATGATGCTCAACAAAATGTGAAGCTCTTTATGCCAGACGCGATCAAAAGCCTTTGAAACATCACAAAATAATATACACACATCCTTGCGTTTGTTTAAAACAATGCATATACTATTGTAAATATCTATTAACTGAAATATTGTTGAATCTTGAGGGAGAAAACCAGACTGATATTTATAAATGAGATTATTTGAATTCAAATGGTTATAAATACATGTAAATATAACTGTTTCCATTATTTTCCAGGCACAGCTTAACAAAGAAATAGGTCGGTAGTTTGACGGATCGTTGGGATTCACTTTTTCAAAACATGGCATTTATAATAGCTTCTTTCCAGATATTTAGAAACATTTGTTCTGTTAATGATTCACTGAATAAGATGCACAGAGGTTTGACAATGGCTGGAGAGGCACCTTTTAATATTCGATGACTGATCTTATCAAGTCCGCAAGTCTTTTGACTGATTTTAGATTTTATTATGTCCAGAATATCTTGTTCTAAAATCGTTATTTCCGATATTGTTTCATTCGTCTTGTTAATGATTTAAGGCAGTTCAACGTTTGTATCATCAACTTTGGATATTGTAGTGAAAACAATGTTTATTAAACATTCTGCTTTTTCTAAATCAGTAAATGCGCTTGATATAGTTCCATTGTCTGTTGTGTACTCGAGTGGTGGTATTATATTTATTTTATTTTGTTTAATTAAATGTCTAATTAGATGCCAGTATTCCGTAGGGTTGTATCCCATGTTTTCAATGTTAAAATACTTTGAGATCAAGTTTTCTTTTGCAAATTGTTTCTGGTTGTTTACCTTATTTCCGAGTGCTCTAAATTTTGACCATAGGCGGAGGTTATTATTCTATGTTGCTTATTCCTTTATATGATTAATTTACGATTATCTTGTGGTTCTGCGCAGTTTACTGTCATACAAAAATGTATCGTTCAGACGTATTGCTACGAGTTTGAAGGCACACATCTTTTAACAAAATCCATAAACAAGGAGGGAAATCTAACTGTAGCTTCATCAATGTTACAACAACTTTGAAATACACTTTCCCAGTTTGTATTTAAGATAATCTTATTTAATTTGTTAAAATCAGCTTGTTATAGAACCAGACTTCTCTTTTCTAGCTTGAACAAAACTCAGATACACTTTTTATAATTAGAAATGTAGCTTGATAGTCACTTATAGATGGTTCAACAGGAATTACACCCGAGTGCCACAAGTCAATTGTGCTAGTCGCTAGTATAGGGCCAAGTAAAGTAGATGTCAGTGATCCTAGTAGGATCAGTTATTATATTTTCTAAACTGTTGACTGTCATTATATCTCTGAGATGTCTCAAATCAGCGTTGAGTAAGTCCTCGTTTAGAACCCCGAGTGAAATAATGTTTTTTAGAGAGATTGAGGCACGCTCAATTATATTATTTAAGGAAACCCAGAAACTCACTGCTTCTGATGGAGGTCTATAAACTACGCATATGAAATAATTACAACACTGTGCAAAAGTTCTATCCATAAACCTTTTATAGTTATAGCTAAGAGTTCCAACCGTGTTCTAAACATCAACTTGTTGGCTACATAGACCATAACACAGCCATCGTTTCTGACTGGTTAATGAAATCCTTCAATGATGAGATCATCATCTTGTTTACTGTCATCAAGATGGATTTCAGTTATTGCAATTATATCAAAGTCATCAAGATGGGTTGATCTGTAGTCTAATTTATGACGAACAGACCGTATGTTGTACGAACGATATTGTATTGTCTGCTAGAGAAGAAGAACTGCTACATAAGTGAGATGAAGATGACGTGATACAATCATCTGTGTCACAGGACCTGGATTTATTTCTACATCCCATGAAAACATAATTAAGAATAAAATCCACAGTACAAATATGACTACTGATAATACCAATGAACTAAAAAAACGCACATAAACACAACTTAGAAATTATATTTTAGTGGTCTGATTTGAGGGCTTAAGATTGTCTACCTCATGTGAATATTTATAATCAAACTTTGTACACAAGAGTCTAACTGTCACTGTCTTTAGACCTATAACCAGTAGAAGATTCTCAAATAAAACATCGTAAAGGCTCAAAATTTTCTTCCTATGCAGGCATGCAGCTCGGTTCATGAATAGTCCGATGCTTATCCTACGGAAAATAATTATACTAACCATTAGGCAATAGATACAGTAGATCAAAGGGATGGGATAAGCAAGAACGTCTCCTGAATCCTAGCATCCGATAACTAGTGTGTCTTACTGAACCTGCCACTGGTTTCATTATGAATAAGATTCGACTAAAGAAAGTTGAATTTGAAACATAACTTATGAAGAAAACAAAATGATAAGCAGAAAGCAAGTAAAGAAAGTACATGTATTGTAAAAACATAATTGCTTTAAGCATGTACCATGGGTTACTGTTGGGAGGTTTACGGTAGAAACAAGCAATTTATATATAGAGAGATGCCAGAATTGGGAGGTTATACACGAGTTAGTTATAAGAAGACTAGAAGCCATTGGTTATTTATACTTATGAAACATTTATAAGATGAGAGAACTTCCAAGGGAAACTATCTTGATAAAGTCACTAAATTTGGTTAGATCCAGTATTTATGCCCAGGGTCCGGTTCATTGTTTGCATTATATACTGTTTATTTTTCAGCTCCTCTCTGTGCAGTCTATTCACCCTCTGCAGCATCTATTTCTGCAATCAATTCATCTAAATTTTGTAAGTTAGAGGCCTCTGAGATTTCTTTCGTAATAATGACTCGCTTTCTAGGACTACCTTCCGTATGTTGCATGTAAATCTTTCCATCAAAGGTCCAGTAGGATTTAATCATTTTGTCCTTCTTCAATTTACTAGGAATTTTCACCAGGTTGAAACGATACTTGACCAGATCCTCTACCAAAATTGGCATTTCTGGGTCGCCCTTTAGAGTTTTCCTTGCACGAATAACATTCGATCTCGCCTTTTATGACTGGAACCGAATGATCAGCTGGGCTTTCCCTTTCTTATTTACGTTGCCAACAATGTGAGCACGATCAATATCTTCAGGCCCGATGTCCACGTGCAGCTTATCTTCAAACACACGAAGAACGATATTCTCAGCGCTGTCCTTCTTAGGGTCAAACTGTACATTTATCAAACGTAATCAATACCTTCTTGAATACTGTTCAAGTTCATCACACCGGAGTGTTATACTATCAATATCCTCCTGCATTTCTGCAATTTAGTAGATTTTTTCATCAAGTTCTTTCTTGAGGGGCTGGAGAGCATTCCAGTGGTGCTCGTGGGTGTGTGATTTAATGTACTTTCCCATAGCTTCATGAAACACTTGTTCGAACATAGGTCGCATAGCCTGCACTATGGCAGGAATGAAGTGTGAAATGAAACCTTGACTTCTGAGACAACTATGAATAGTATTTGTAACATCAATACACTCTGAGGAACAGATTGGCGTTCTGATGTTGACATGCATAATCCCTTGTAGACTGTTCAACTCCAGGATTGACCTCCATACATGCATTGAATTCAGAACATAGAGAGTGACGTCTATGCAGAGTACGTGTCCTGTCACGGTCGTCACTGTTTGTGTATCACACATAATTTACACAATTCACGACGAGCTGGTCTCTATGTAGAGGAACTAAATGTCAAGATCAGCATATTAGACCGTATAAATAACGTTCTAGTTACTCCTACCAGTAATAGATATTTGGAAACTACCTCAAACCTCAATTTTTCGCCCTGCAAATACCTTCCCACAATCTTTATTGTAATTAAACTAACACAGCCGTCATGGAAAATTTTCTGAAGATTATTCGAATATTTTGGTGGGAAAAAAATATTCTCAAACTGTTTTAAAGTAATTTTCTCGCGAAGAATACTACAGTTTTGCAGACGTAATAAAATATACAAAGAAGGCCGTGCAACAGTTTGATAAATTCATTATAGTTTTTATTTTTATTTTGCTTTTAGGGATCAAATTGAAAGTCATTGTATCCTACGACGATTATTATACTGATGCAGTTTATGGTCAATTAACTAATAAGGTGTTTCTTATAAAAGCGTGGAAGTGCTTACGGTCAGACTTTCTTAGCAAGGATGTTTTACATGACATAATAATGACCATACGAAAAGCAGCATTCGTTTCACCTTTTCTTTACGAGAAGTCATATATTTTATCAGACGAATGGTCGATGATTTTTTTTTAACGTTGTTATATGGTTGACAAGGTGTTAAAAATCATTTTCCACAGTTCGTTAAACCTATATCAGTCAAAGCAGCAAAAAATCTTATTAACGTGATCAAGTAAATCTGTCAGTTTGATCGCTTATTGCAGGTAACAAATACATTTTTTCAACTGCTTACATCATCGTAGATATCTCTATTTGTTTACAAGTTTATTTACTAAAAACACATTCAAATGAAACAGTTGTTTATTCATTTATTCATTCATTTCGCTAGTTGGTTCGAGTAGATTTAAGGTAACAATGTCCCCTCAAATGCAATATACTGCCTTTTCATGTCAAATCGTGCTAAGAGTAATCAGGGGAGATAACAGTCAAGCTTTGGAATTCATTTCCAGGTCACTTTAGGGCAGATATGCCATTAGATCGTTTCCGGGGGAGCCGAGGTAAATCAGCTGGTAGAGCATCGGATTCGTAATCCAAGAGTCATGAGTTCGATAACCATCCATGCTGCCTCGATGTGTCCTTGTGAAAGGCACCTAGCTCGCATTCCCTCGGCATGATATAGCCAATACTGTGTTAAAAGTGTCGTTTAAACCAAGCCCCCCCCCCATATATATATATATATATATATATATATATATATATATATAGAGAGAGAGAGAGAGAGAGAGAGAGAGAGAGAGAGAGAGTGTGTGTGATTCCGGAGCTTTCTTGCGGCTGCAGTGTTTACCAAATTCTAAAAACGGATGCAAGCTTTACAATAACCGAAACGATGCAGTTATGTCTAAAGTTTGGCTATTGTATGTGAAGTAGCTTTAGTAAAATCGGGAGACCATGTAAAGACTTCTACATGCAAAATGCTACGCCGGTTAAAAAGAGCTATTACTGCATCAAAGTGGGCAATACATATGTCAATTAAGTTTATACATCCATCTGAGAAGAATCTGGCAGCTGGTAATGTCTAATAGCTCAGCCATGAAAGTCTTAATGTATATATAATAGTCTGCCTGCAGGCTTGAGGATATATAATATGTCCTGTATGCACATTTATCTAAACTCTTTGAATAATATCAACTTTTCGTCAAAATTAATTCAAACACCGAAAACTATTAAACATGTTTCATAAATTTTACGCAACATGAGCGCTAATGTTAGATTATCTATAGATGCATCCTTCCCAATACTGTATTTGCTCCAATAAACTCACGTGAACATGATATTGCCAAGGGGGGAGGGGTTGGGGTTGAGTAGGAGACACATCTAACATCTACAATTTGATCACAGTTACTCATTTTAACCTTTCTAAAACAAGACGAATTGAATTAAGAGGGCAACTTTTATTTCTCAGTCAATGAGAGCACGTGAGTCTGGTGAGATTTTTGCTTTGGTTAAATATGGATAAATGACTGAATGGACAGCAAACTTAAACTTGAAAGTTGGAGAGGGGAGTGCCATTATTAGGATTTTGGATTGTTTTCTAGAGATGATCAGGGGTGCGTTTTTTGGAAAGGGAATATCTATTATAATAAATAGGATATATACATTATGGTTACTAATAACCAAGGAATTATAACTGACGTAAGACGGATATAAAGGTAGCAATACTTAATACAAATATCCTGTTTCGATTACATATAACTCCAGAGAAATGAAAGAAAGAAACAACAGTTTAATCTCGCTTTGTATAAGGTTAAAACTGCAGTTAACATTAGCCTTAGTCAATTGACTTTCTCAAGTTTCTTGGGAACTAACCAGTCCTCCTATAAATAAATAAGTATTGCCACTATACAAATTAATACTATGGCATGTAAATTGCCAAACCTCAAATACGGACGTACAAGATTGCCCAATCCAACATCTTTGCTTTCATATTAGAATGCTATTTATAATAACTAAACATATTAATTAAGGTGTTTATTCGTAAACACGAATCACCTTACACAAATTTGTGTCGCTAAATGTGAACAGATAAGTATTGAGTACCGATGTCAAAGAGATGGGAGTTAAGTGTCTTGCATAGAGATAGGCCATGACATCCGACCCCAGGCTGGTCAAGACAGGATTAGAACCCATTACCCACTGATTATGACTCTAAGCTAACGACTGGGTCACCATGTAGAAGATGGAAATGTTATTGCAATATCAAACACTCCCTCACTTTAAAGCCCTTCATTATAACACGGTTCCTGTTATAAGGCAAGTTTGATCAAGGATCCCATTTCATTAAGTAGTAGTACAATTATGAGAATCGTGCATTTCATTACAAGGTGGACTCGTTATAAGGTGTTATACTCTATGGCTACCATGGACAGTGTTATAATGAAATAGTACCGCATTAGCCATTAAGAGGCATCAAAATATAAAACTTCATTAGTGATGGGTCAAAAATTAGGTTGGTTCTTTTTGAAAGATCTACTAGTCAATGTCGAAAATATCTTAATAAAAGAACTGTGTTATTTATCACAAGCTGCAGCAAAAACAAATGCAGTTGATTAAAGAAGAAACCCACATTACCTGCCATTTACAAAATCAAAGCATAATTTTTCTAAAGCCTACTGTTTCGCTGCATTGACTCCCTGATTAGCATGCTAGACTCAGGATCAGAAGGGTGTACACTGAATCCAGCGCATACTAGACCAGGCAAGATCGGCCACACTGTTGTGTTCTTGGACAAGAGGCTTTATTTCCATTGCCTCTGCTTTGTCTGTAATTTTTGATACACTTTTAATTATTAATTTTTCGTGATGTACAAAGAATTAAAGATTAAAATATTAATTAGACGTTTCTTAAGAACCTACAAAATATTAATGGACAATGAGAAAATATATTTTTTAGAACTTGATGGTGTTCAAAAAACCAAAGGTATGAAAAACTTTGGACAATGATGAAAGCATATCAGAAACGTTTTGGTTTTAAAATGTTTGTAAGTGTCTGGTTAAAGTAATATACATTCTCTATGAAACCTAAATATTACAATGGTTTTAAAAGGAAACTATTTACACACAGCAACGATAGCATGATATTTTTCAAACCAGAAATACACCTAACAGAACGTCTACAATTCCTTCTTCCATCAGCTTTTCCGTTCCGTTATTTTAAGGAGAATCGTTGTATATCAACTCCTGTAAACATCTGCAAAACAAAATGTCAACTAAATTCTGTGCTTGTAAATATATCCTCACACGTACTCATTCTGATGCCCTTCCCCGATTTGAGCATTTTGGCTAAATTCCTAATGGTAATTAGGACAGACCCAGAAACTTATGTCAGCTCTCATATATATATATATATATATATATATATATATATATATATATATATATATATATATATATATATATATATATACATATTGCCAGTAATTTGCACTTTAGTCTTTTCAAACGTTTGTGCTTGCGAGGCCCATGGGAGGGGCGGGGGGTAGGAGACAACCTTAAACAAAATATGTGTGTTGCACTAATCTACATTATGGGAGCGGGGAGGATTCATGATGATTCACCCCAAATATGAAGAGAATACATCAAGTGGTTAAGGAAATATAAGTAAACGAAGAACTTCATCCAAGATCCTGACAAAATTGTTCCTGCCGCTGGTCCCAAACAGACTGCTACGTCCCGCTTTTCCACTAAAAAGGATAATTTTTACTGCCGTTTTAGCATTGTACAAAGCGAGATTAAACTGTTGTTGCTTTCTTTCATTTACCTGGAGGTATATGTAATTGAAACTAGAGGTATTCCAATTCATGGTCCTTTATACTGCTCTAAATAACCTTTATAATAATTTCTAAATTTTCTTTTCCCTATATGTTACTGGAAAATTTATGTTAACATTTCAAACAGTATTTAAGGAATTATTGTGATTTCCTTTTATATATCATTTTAGTATTGTTTCAAGCACTACCATCAGTGGAACACAATCTAAGGGAGATAACTACTGTGAGGTCGAATCATTTACCTAAATCAGAGGTGCCTCTCTTGACATACAAAATTGACAGGAAGGGCCTTTTACACCTTGTCACTAACTGTAGTGAGATCATAAATTTTGTTTATATTTTTAGCAATAAAAACTAAAACGAAGAGCCAAAAGTATTTAAACCAAATGGTTGCCGTATTTAATGCCTTCAGCAATGCGTACTGTTTGTTATCGATATAAAAGAAGGGTGGTAAAAATAAAATTGTGATATCGAAAAACAATCGGATTTGTAGGAGCACCAGGCATCGTTCTAAATTTCATATGATAAGAGGTAATCGTTGGAGATAGTTAACATTCTCAGACAAAACTCAGATAGTGTTCAGCAAAAACAGGAGGGTATATATTCTATAAAAAGTCTGTATTCCCAAATCACAACCGTGGTTATCAAAACGTCCCAAAATAATAATTGACCTTTCGAATTCGAAAGGTCCTCAACAAATCCTCAGCTTTTTCAGAGTAAATTCAATGAAACTAGAGCCTCCTATCGTAGCCATACGTCCCTGTATACAGACGGTTAGAAAGATCGACGCAAAGATGGAGCTGCCATTGCAATTCCCGATGTCACAGCATCAAGCCGGTCACAGGATTAAGACTCAATCTTTACTACAGAAATTACAGCCATACTAGAAGCTTTCACCAAATTACATCATTTTTCGGATTCCATTTCCACTTTGAAAACCTTGCAAAATCTTAAATCTGAAAACCCGTTAATATTACAGAAACTTGATGTGCTCATACGATCTGAGAAAAGTATTCGGTTCTGTTGTCTGCCTAGTCAGTCACACTGGTATAAAGGATAATGAAAGGGCAGATAAAGCAGCCAAAACTACCCTGCAGTCACTCTTTCTAAATGGAACGATTCCATATAGTGACTTTAAAAATTGAATACATCATGTTCCTTATACTTGGCAAAATATGTGCAAACAAACAAGCTTCAGAACATCAAACCCACTACTGGAGAATGGCATCCCGCGTATGAAACAAATCGCCGAGTTGAGGTGATGTTGTGCCCGTCGCGTATCGGACACACATACCTGACTCAGGCATACTTCCTGAAAGGTAAAAATCTCGGCAAGAGTGCATATCATGTCAGTGTCCACTGACAGTGGAGCAATTTCTTGTCGAGCGTGTCAACTTCCACCCAGTGAGACAAAAGTATTTGGACGTTAACTGCATGACGAAACTGTATGCTGATGTACCACCTGAGAAAATGTTGGACTTTTTGAGTGAAAGCGGTTTATACACCAACATTTTAGCCATATATTTTAAAGATTTTATGTGCTACATTTATCTGTTATTTTATATACATTTTACAGAATTGTAACATCTTTATTTTTATTTTATTTTATCTTGTTGTACTTAATGTTTACATTTATTTGGAAGGATTTATCTTCCTTATTTTTTCCAATTCAGTTTGACAGTTATCGAACTTTAGCTTTCGTTGGCACTAAATAGCCACCATTTTGCCGAAGTGCCGTAAAATACTACTACATAGATAGGTATTTAAAGGAGTGGAAAGAGAATGTGCCTTCAAAGGATTCATCATCAAGAGCATGTCAAAAGTAATTCAATTTAGAGGAAATGTTTTTGACTAGTTTTTAGACTTTTTGTTCGATGTGAATGCTTTTTAGGGGTCAGTACAGGGGGAGTAAATACGATGCATTTACGTTGATTATTCAGATTTACTTTAACCGAGTACAGTGTACAAGAACAAGAAAGGGAAACAATTCATGCAATCCAAAGTCCTCATGTGCCTGTAAACCAATTCTGTTGATTCGACTAAACAATCACCCATTGCATTATGAATTTTGTGAATTGAGTCGTGAATTACATGTGTTAAAACGGCGTATAGAAGGAGTTTGAACAAATTTCTCAGATACATTTAGATTGTGGTACAAACTGTGGCTCGAATTTTCATTGAAAGTCTAAAGAAATCATCATGATGGAGTTGCTTTCATTTTCTTTGTGACTAAATAAAGTGATCGCTTATGGAATGGGACAAAAAAGTATTTATTGTGCTAATTACCTGGATAAAAAGACACTATCCCAGAAAATGTGTGGAAATATATCGATTGATTTCAGATAGTATTCTCTCTCTCTCTCTCTCATGATGATGATGACGACGACGATGATGACGATGATTATAATCGTGATCATGATATAGATAGCCGAAGACAGGGTTGATCAAAAGGAAAATACATCCATATGTCCAGGTAAAAGCTCATCTAATGATATAATCTTTAACGAGTATATTATATCTACTTTAGACATGTTGATGTCAATTTGTATCTTTTTCTTCAACTTGATATTTTAATATAGGCTTTCTTC
Source organism: Margaritifera margaritifera (assembly GCA_029931535.1). Lineage (NCBI taxonomy): Eukaryota > Metazoa > Mollusca > Bivalvia > Unionida > Margaritiferidae > Margaritifera > Margaritifera margaritifera. The sequence goes on from JAQPZY010000297.1 coordinate 89,580, forward strand.
TGGACCAATCTACAAATGCACTGTGGATCCCACTCAGCCAAATAACTGCCGCCCAATAACAATTTTAGTTTTTTAAGCAAACTATTCACTGCTATCTTGAATCTTAGACTTAACACATTTTTAAGTGAACCTAACATTTTAGATGAAAATCCAGCGGGATTTTGAGCAGGATACTCAACGAAAGAACCATATATTTTACATTATATGCATTGGTCGAAGTTCTGAAATTCAAATTTAAAGATTGTTTTGCCGTTTTATTGATTTCAGCAAAGCGTTTGATTCAGTTTAGCGGGCTGGGTTTTGGATGAAATAAGTAAACAATGATATGAATGGAAACATGTTCAGGACCATTCACAACTAATACCAAGACATAAAGCTCTGTGTAACGTATGCAGGCGAACAGATTTCTAGTATAGTTTTTGCAAGGTAAAACAAGGTGAGAACCTTTCGCCTGTTCTATTCTGATTGTTTCTCAATGACCTTAACAGTTTTTTGCAGCAATATCAATATACTGGAATAAATATTGAATCAACTATTCATGATGATGTTATATATCTCAAATTGCTAGTCCTTTAATATGCAGACATTTATTTTGCCCTGGTACGGATACAGACTTTTCAGCAGAACGTAAATGCATTTTACGAGTATTCTAAAATTATGGAATTTAAACATAACCTATACCAAAACCAGATAATGATTTTTGGTGTTCGAATAAATGTATGCTTTGTAAGTTGTTGGAAATATCAGATCTATGCGTAATGAATTCAAATATATCATGGTCTTTTTTCCAAGAGCTATAGATTTTTAAAGCTATGAAACATAATGTTGGTCATGCCAAAAAGGCAATGCATCTTTTATACAAAAAGATACGTAACGTGAATATTCCAATTAACTTACGGCTACAACTCTTTAAGCATATAATATTGCCAATTCTGCTTTACGGGTGTAAAATATGGGCTATTGAAAATACAAGGATCATTGAGAATTTGCACAATGAATTTGTAAGAAACCTTACAAAACTCAGGAAAAGCACTCCTATATAAATGTTATAGAGTCAGCTGGGATGAAAGCCAATTGATTTTTATATTACGTCTAGAATGATTGGGTAATGGATTTCAATAATAAATGCATACAACTCTAAGTTCTGTAAAACTTTATATTAAATTTAGTGTAATGGTTCAAATGAATGTTCTTGCATTAAAAACATTTTTTTTCTGTTGGACGATACGATTTGTATTGCCAAGATTCAATTAGTAACCTTAGGGCCACCAAATCCAGCATTATAAAAACGTTAACTGATCTGTACATACGAGAAACTTAGTTTTAATTTACAGTAAACCCAGATAATGCTTATCTGCTAAGCACAACGAGCAGCCAAATGTACGAAATTAATTGCATTTCTGAAATTCAATGGGGTATTGTGTGAACACCACAAACACAAAATTTACAGTACAAACCAATACTGGCGACACTGATAATCTTGATCATATCTCTTCTGGTTACTTTTACGACATACAACGGTTCAGTAATAATGATATCCCAATGAAAAGACATACCTGTGATAAAAAGAGAACAAATAATTATGGCAATCGCATGTTAGAACTTTGTAGAAATTGCAGTAGGTATATAGCCAACTAAAAATTCGAATATGACAAAGGACAAGTAAAGGCGTAAGTGTTATAGACTGTTTAGTTACCACTGTAGAAGGTTTTAATTCTATCAAACACTTTTGTAGAAGTAAATGGTATAAAAATTAAAACTGATAAATGTGCCAAACGTTTTGGTATCCTTATTGATAATAAGTTCCGTTTACCGCCAATATTAAATGTAACCGATGGGAACGTTTCGGAAAACTTTAAGCATTGGAAAAGACAAGTGCCGATTTACCTAACTGCAAGTGGAGTAACTGATAAAGAGGATGAGGTGCAAACAGCCATAATTTTGCATTGTGCAGGACCGCACATTTGGGATATTTATGATCAATTTGTATGGGACGCAGATGGCGACAAAAACAAACCCGGCAAGGTACTTGAAAAACTTGAGGCATATTGTAACCCCAGAAAAAATGAGGTCCTGGAATCACATAGGTTCTGGAATGTACCGTACCAAGAACCTTTCGACAGTTTCCTAACTGAGCTTAGGACGAGAGCGTCGTCATGTAATTTCAGCGAGAAGGATAGAATGATCAGAGATAAAATAGTTTTCACAGTTACCGGAAAACTTCAGGAACTCTTACTCAGAGAAGACAAATTAAACCAGGACAAAACCATACAAATGTGTCGTGCGTTTGAGCAGTCAAATAAACATATAAAAGAACTGAGGGAAGCCAGCTCTAGCAGTCAGACTGTAAATAAAATAACTCAAGGAAGTAAAGCACCAACTCGAAGCCAAAGGAAAAGAAATACTAACAGTCAACCTGGGATTGGCAAACTACGAAATAAACTGTCCTCACCAGTTCAGGGTCCAGATAGCGTTTTCACTTAAGGAATGTAACTTCTGCGGACGCAAACACGAGTTCAAGAAGGGAAAAGTGTCCGGCATGGGGCAAAACATGCGATGTGTGCTAAGGAAGGAATCATTTCAAGGTAAAATGCAAGAAAATCCATTTAGTTAGTGCTAGTACAACGCACGAAGAACAAACAGATGATGATGAAAATTGGCTTAATACCATAGAAACCAGTCAGAAAAGTAGAATTTCTGCATTAATAAATGTCAACAATTGTGAAGTGCGTTTCCAGTTAGATAGCGGTGCCGACATCAACACTATCTGCAAGAAGTATGTTCGTAAAGAACAAGTTAGGCCGACAACACTAACCTTAAATATGTGGAATAAGTCACATATAAAACCGCTTGGAGAAGTTGATCTGAAAATTATTAACCCGAGCAATGGGGAAGAAACTACTGCTACTCTAGTAGTTGTACCAAATGGTTACATGAATCTCCTAGGATCAAAAACTATTCAGCAAATGGGATTGATTACGGTTAACAGTGACAAATTTATTGCTGATGGTCGACACGACGAAACTCGGTGATCTAGGGGAAGCAACTCTTACAGTCGACAACGAAATTTCAGGGAAAACATTGCCGTGCAGAAAGTTGCCACTCTCACTTCAAGAAGACGTGAAGAGAGAAATAGATAAACTTGTCTAAAGAGAAGTTCTAGTACCTGTTACCGAACCTACTAAGTGGGTTAGTCAGATGGCTGTTGTACGAAAGCAGAATGGAAATTTGCGTATTTGCATAGATCCACAGGCACTAAATACTGCGCTCATGAGAGAACATGCGAAACTTCCGACACTTGAGGACGTGTTACCAAAACTTGCTAATGCAAAAGTCTTCAGTAAACTTGATGTTCGTGAGGCATACTGGCATGTTAGACCTGGATCAGAAATCAAGTGAACTAACTACAATGATTACACCTTTCGGTCGTTACAGATGGGCGAGGTTGCCATTTGGACTAAAGGTCTCCGAGCGAAAATCTTTCAAAGGAAAACTCACTGAAGCACTTGGAGATTTGGATGGTGTTTTCACTATATCGGATGATATAATTGTTGCTGGATATGGGGAAGCTCTGAACAAAGAAGCGAAACTAGACAACGAAGAGAAAATTGCAAAACTTGTAACAAAACGATGCATCGAACGGAATATCATGTTAAATGATGACAAGAAAGAAGTAGGATTGACCGAAATCATTTTTCATGGTCACAAAATAACTAGTGAAGGAGTCATAGCAGACAATACAAAGGTCAAGGCAATACACGAAATGCCCACACCAACGGATATTTCTGACGTGAAGAGGCTATGTGGCATGGTGCAGTATATGGCGAAATTTCTTCCAGATCTTGCAAATGAACTGGAACCGATTCGTCAACTCACACGTAAAGATTCTGTCTGGAATTGGTCTGAAGAATGCGAGACTGCTTTCAAGAGAATTAAGAAAAGGCTGACCGAAGCACCAGTGCTGGCATATTTTGACGTAAACAAAGAAGTCGTACTACAAGTAGATAGTAGCAAGAATGGACTGGGTGCTGTCTTACTTCAGGATGGTAGACCAGTTGAATTTGCGTCGAGGGCACTAAAACCGTCCGAAAGAAAGTGGGCACAAATTGAAAAGGAAGCTCTTTCGATGCTTTATGGTTTAGAACGTTTTGACCAATATACATATGGAAGCAAAGTTATAATACAAAATGATCACAAACCGTTAGCTGCGATACTAAAGAAGCCTTTGAGCAAAGCCCCAAAACGATTACAAGATATCATGATGAAACTGTTTCGATATTACATCGAATTTAGATTTGTGAAAGGAATAAATCTTGTTATCGCTGATGCCTTCAGCCGAGCTTATCTAGAAACTCTCGACATAGAAACTGAACGACCAAGGATCCTGAACGTTATGTTCGACAACTTCCAGATGCGAGACTGCAAGAAGTCCAAGAAAGCAATTTTGGAAGACGCTGATATGCAATTACTTATGGAACTCATTACTGACGGCTGGCCTGAGGCTAGAGACAAAGTGCCATACTCAACGTTACCATATTTTTGATATGCGGGATGTCCTTAGCGTTCAAGACTGGAATAATTGTCAAAGGAGAGTGGCAATTGTAATTCCCAAATCATTGAGAAAGGATATGAAGAATCGTCTTCACAGTGCTCATTTAGGCTACGATAGTATGATGAGGCGAGTTAGAGGAAAGATATTTTGGCCTGGGAATGGCAGGAGAAATTAAACAAATGGTTGAATCGTGTGAAGCATGTGAGGAATGCAAACCTAGAAACCAAAGAGAGCCGCTTTTACAGCACAGTGATGGAGAGAGACCTTGGAATAAGGTAGGCATGGATCTGTTTGAAATCAAGGGTAGACAGTATCTTGTTGTGATCGACTATTTTTCAAATTTCATAGAAGTGGACTACTTAAGTATGGCAAGTTGTAGCCAAGTTGTAACCGTACTGAAGAAACAATTCTCAAGATTTGGAATTCCCACCACAATTATATCAGATAATGGACCCCAGTTTACAGGAAAGGAGTTCGCACAGTTCATTCGTAAATGGGGCATTAACCACAGAACGTCAGCACCAAATCATCAGCAAGCAAACGGAAAGGCTGAATCTGCTGTTAAAGTCATTAAGAACATGTTGAAGAAGACACTCATATATGGTAGAGATCAATAGGAAGCCCTTGTTAGAACTTAGAAACACTCCGCGTCAGGATACTGGACTTAGTCCGACTCAAATGTTTTTCGACGAAACACCCGATCAATGATCCCATCAACAAGTGATCTGAATAAGGAACCAGGAATTAACTACCGTATCAGCGCGAAAACGCTCGATAAAGAAGTGGTACGATAAGAGAGCTCGAACCTTACCACCACTGAGTATCGGAGAGTCCGTTATATTTTGAACACAAGGAAGGAAATAAATGAAAACTTGGTAAAATCAAGGAAAGACTAAGGTGAACGATCGTACATCGTCGGAAAGTCAGGATGAAGGAACCTATAGACGGAAATCGTGTGCACATACGACCCACAAAGATAACAGTATCGCATCCGGGAGACTTCACCTTTACGTGAACCCGAGAATACGGATGTACCGACAAATTGCCACAAAGATCAAACAACTGCAACACCAAGTGAATCAAATAGCTCGGGAATGTCACTTTCAGAGAATGTTAAAGATGACGTATTGCCAAATTCAGATAACACGACAACAACTGCACCGAAGAGTACAGACCCAGAGAAACATCAAGGGAGCCTGCTTATCTGAAAGAACCTTATGTGTGCCACAAGTGAATTATTAAACTCGTTAACATATAGACCCTACGTTAGTTAATTTTACATTGGTTTTGGTTTGTGAATACCTCGTCAGGTCTAATTTTACATTGTTTTGGTTAGTGAATACCTAGCTCAGTTAATTTTACATTGTTTTGGTTAGTGAATATGAACTGAATAATCTGGTAATAGATTCAGACGGCAAAAGATTTTAAAGTTTAGCTTTCAATATACACTATATGTCGAGCACTATCCCAAGTATTTGTATTAATCATTTAATAAAGTAGAGATAACTAGTACTTTAAAGAAAGGGGATGTTGAAATAAAATTAATGTAGCATAATTTGAAACAGAGCATAGTAATTTCATTCAGTTTCTGAGTGTAGTCACATGACTGATGTCTGTTACTAGCCTATGATGGAATGTGGTGTAGTGTACATGATGACCTAATAAAAGTTGTAATGCTCTGGAGAACAACGTTTAGTTTTATCTGCCTGTTAAGCAGCTGACTGGTATGTCCCCTACTAGTGGACAATATATCAACAACTTTATCATAGTCCAACCGCTTTGAAAAGAATCTTTATAAAAGTATCTAAGAAACTACGAATTTTAAAAGGGTTACCATGTTTTGTGTCAGATCAGTTGATCCGAAAAGTGTATAATACATAGCTAGCGTTTCCACCAACACAGTTGTGTGTACACATTTTTATCTTCTGTTGTATTGTGGTGGAATGAATCCTGTTAATTCATCTTCCATTGCAGTGACTACTCAGCTCACAGAAAAAGAGCACCCAGGATGATTATAAACCGTCAAGGATATTTGAACACCCACATCATGTCCTTTGAAACATTCTTAGATAGGGATGCCAGTTAAGAATTATATTATTTTTAAGAAAAGCTGCTTTTACTTTCAAGGTCTTAAATAATTTAACGGCAGAGTATCTTAGTGTTTTTAAGTTTGTAAGGAACATTAGCACAATGAGTACACGGTCGAGTTCAAAAAATGATTTATATGCACCAAAAGTTTGAACAGAGTATTTTAAGAAATCTTTTGTTTACGCCGGTAAAGCTTTCCGGAAAAGTTTTGCAGCATGATATTAAACAACCACATAATGTTGCAATTTTTAAGAACTATACCTCTGTAGATATGTTAATGAAACAATCTGATTTTTTTGACCGCATAACATTTGTAAATGTAGCTGTGATACACATTCAGCAAGTCAGCTTTCATATATTCATTAAATTTATTATCAACTGAATTTGCTTTTAAAATGTTTTTAGATTGTTAACAATTTTAATATTTCTTCAGCTGTAATTGGGTCATTCAGACAAGAGGTATCGACAACATCCACCGTTTTGGGGATTATTCGCTCGTCACTATCGTGTCCGCTTAAGGTGTTATTTCCTTTAAGATATTCAAAAAATTCTTGCAATGCAATACTTTGATCAGTCTTTTCTTGCCAACATTATATATTTTCCTTTACATTGATTTTTTTAGCGAGAGAAACGATTTGCAAGAGCTTTTCTGATACTGTCTACTAGCTGTTAGCATAATACCTTTACTCACCGCATTTTTTTCTACAACTTCCTATACAAGAGACTAATGCTTTCGGCTTTCCAACACTCATTGCCCAAACCATGGCTTAGTGTCAGCTTTTTTCTAGAGTTCATTTGATAGAACTTTCACTTCTTATCATTTATGAAAAATGTTGGTGTCAGCAGAACTAACAAAAAATATACTTTATATCGTTTATGATTCTGTTTAAGGGGCCCCGGGTGGCCGATGTGGTCTAAGGCGCTCGCCTTTACTGATCACTCACATCTCACCTCTGTCCGCGTGGGTTCGAGTCTCGGGTATGTGAGAAATCTTGCCATTACCTTCCCGATGGGTAAGTGGTTCTTCTCTGGGTCTTCCCGGCTTCTTCCTCCACTCAAATATATTGGCCACCATGTATAGCCTATCATGTGCTGAAAAGGTGCCATTAAAACCATTAAAACCACATTGATTATATATTACATCGTTTCCTGTTACATCATCTTTATTAAAAGTTCCTGCAATTCAAAGTCGATATCATTGAAATTGTGAACATTTATGTACAAACTGTGTCGCCTAAATGGCGAATAAAAGATTTGACTCTCACATTTGTGAAATAAGCACATATAAAGTTTCGAGTCTAATTTTCAGAGTTTTTATTCATGGGCAACGATGCAGAAAGAAGAAACATGAGTGCGGGAATTAATTGATTTTAGCCTTCTCGAAAACCGGGTCGAATATTAGTACTTTCGAAAATGAATGTGTGACACGCTAACAATGCAGTACATTTTCACGCCTACGCCGCTCTCGCTCTGTCTCTCTCTCTCTCTCTCTCTGTCTCTCTGTCTCTGTCTCTCTCTGTCTCTCTCTCTCGTGTGTTTATTATTTCCTGTTTTCATCATTTTTGACATAACTTTTTGGGAGTCTTGGCCCATAATAGCTGAAGATGCCAGCAGATGAAAAAGTATGAACACATACAGTACTTTTAAACGACTGTTTTTAATACTTAAATGGTTTGAAAAAGTCACTTATACTCACCCCCTGCCTTCGAAAAATTGGCAGGAAGTATTTGCCCAAAAAACATAGAAATAGGAAATCGTCAGATTTTTTTATTAGTGAAAAATGAAAATGAAAATGCAAACTTATACAAATTTATTTATTTAGTCCAAAATTCAAATATGGAATTTTTAGCAATTATATAATAGAAACAGTCATTAAAGCAAACTTTTGAGGACGAGGCGGATCGGTCAAGCGAAACGACATGTATGTGGGTGCCATTGGTCAAACGCATGTCTGTCTCTTGCTGTAAAAAATGTTTCATTTTTGAATACTGAAAATAGGCCCTTAACGTCACAAAGGACTCTGCTGAGTTACTAATGCGTCAAGCATTAGAACGATGCAAACAAAACCCCTGTTTCATATCTACCGTTATTATACACGCGTATAGACACGTGTACCAACTGCAAACTGCTTTTTAGACCAAGAACCTGCATAGGAACGCATTATGCGGGCGGCAGATCAGGAGTCTATGGTGGTTTGCATTTGGGACCCAACGTATACCGCGATGTATTGACGGTTATTTGTCTCAATTTATATTTTCTGTAAAATTTGTAGATTTTCCATTTTCTTTACTTTGTGATGAAACATGACAATATTGTTATTTTAGGTTGGGGTGAAATAGCAGAAATGATAATTAGACTGTGATTTTGTTACTCATTTTGAAACCTGCTCTTATGTTCAATGAAAAAAATTTATTTAGCTTACCAAACAAAATGATGAGAAAACATATTATATAAACTCTCAATTCCCGAAGCAATAGACTCATTCTGAGTTTGTTTTAGTGTTTCCAGGGACCAGATTATTCTAAAAGCTGGCATTAGGTTCATTGCATGTAACATGATCAAACTTTATGTCATCAGCACTCTTGATTTCACACCGCAGGTTCCTCTATAAAACATTATAAAAGGACTCATTTTAAACAGATATAAAATACAATGTAACAGTAATCTTTATTATAAATATAAGCCCCAAAGTATATACAGAAATAAATGCTAACTGGTATAACTATTAAATTCACTAAGCCTTTTGAAAACCTTTAAAATAAAAATAAAAATCATTTTGCATTTCAGATATGGGCTTCGTTCCATACATATCGGGTTTATCGCACTCTGCTGTCCGATTTATTTTAGAAAATCGTTGTTGTTTAGCTGGATAGTTTAAGAGCTGTCATTGGTTAATGCTGAGGGATTTCTTTTTTTGTCTTCCATCTGCGTTTGCTTGTACACTACAGCTTATATTTTTTTTTTAATCTACTTACAATTCACCGTCTTGATGAACACCTACCTGATTACGATAGAATAGATTAGATTTTTCAGGTTGGGCAGGTTATGGGTGGGTAAAGTAGATTGGTTGACTTAGTGGATTGATTGATCGATACTGTCGAATTTTACTTCGTCCTTACTAGCGTGTAAATCCAAAGGCGGGGCGTGATGGGGGGGGAGCGAGGGGGTCGGGGGCTGAGACAGTTTTTGCCCTCGGGACGGGCTAGAGCGAAATGGGGGGGGGGGGGGCGCCATCAGGAGCTTTTTCTATAGCTGAAAAATGTTATATTATTTCTCCTCACTTTAGTCGTAACTGCGGGGAAATTATTGACAAATCTATTACCTTAGGAGGATGATTGGGGGTGGAATGAAAGGAGGTTTGGAACGGACGTAAAAACCTGTATCCTGTGGGCAGAAGTTGAGACGCTCTAAAGATATAAAATACATTGCCCCCCGGCGCGATCGCAACAGCTAGCTCCGACACTGTTGTGAATCTAGCCGTAAAACACATAAGTGGGCTTTCAGCTGTATTCACCTGTACCTAAGTCATATACAATCCATATATTACCAATTAATGTAGTGACCCCAATACCATAGGAAAACAAAATTCATGTTGCTATACTAAAGGACAATAAAGTCCTACCTATTGACACAGGGCTTTGAAATAACCAAATGTCCTCGCTGGAAAGTCCCTTGCTGGTCTTAGCGTAGCATTCATGTATGTCTTTCTTTGTGGAATCCACCATTTTGCTCTCAACTCCATCTGATTGACTGACGGTCATACCTGATCTGGTATCAGTGTGTGCTTTGGGCGTTAGACGATTCCATTATCGTCTTATAACTATAGACTATTAGACGCTTTCCAATACAGTCGCAGATCATTGCCTAACACACAGCAGTGATTTTCTTTACAAGTTGTGACGTCAAACAAGTAATCTGCAAATGCATTACTTACATTATGAAATGGTTTTCTTTCATACATTGATTCTTTAATATTTGTTCCATAATTTTAAGTCAATCTGTATACCTGGATCTGTTGGTGATTTTCGATCTTCACCCTGAGTTCACTCGATACACAAGACTCGGTAAACTTAGGCTTGATACGGTTGGAAGATGGATGAAAGTGTGCCGTCCTAATTATTTGTATGAAAGAACATCTTATCTGCATTTTGTGTCAGAAAGATGTGGAACATAGCTTTTTCGAAATGAGTTTCTTGTAAAATAAGAGGTAAAGAAAACAGAAAATGCATGAATCCATTAAGAAACACAGAACTAGAT
>JAQPZY010001021.1:0-65000 GCA_029931535.1 Margaritifera margaritifera
AAATCGACAATCTGATGACAAATAGAACATTTTTTCTTGCCAGAACAAATGTGTCTCTTGGGGTTGTTGGAACGAATCAGTTGTCCACACGTAGAACACGATTGCAATAACTCACAAGCACATTTTTGTTTGTGACCTTGGGCCTTGCGATGTTGTTGGTAGCAAGAAGGACTGACAAAACGTCGTCGACAGGTTTCACAATAAATGTGATGTTGTTGTGGTTCAGGAAGGTATGGTGTGTTGGCTAAACAGCCCCGACATCTTGCTCCACAACCAATGTGCCGCTCCCTATTATTACACCCTTTGTTACATTTCTCACAGTAGTAAGAGTATCCCAAAAATCCAGTAATACTGGTAATGGCATCAAAATGTTCTTGATGGTGATAAAGATGAATGTATTTTCCTTCAGGAAAATCAGGGCCTCGAAACAGTAGAGCTCCGCGCACTTCTTGAGGGTGAACTTTTAACGTATAATGAGGAGCCAAAACATCTTGAAGTTGCTGCAATTGAGAAATGCCACACACGGTCTCTTTAGGGATCCCTGCTTGTTTCAACAAGAGTTCTGCTTCTTTTCGTTGTTGTTTGTATTTGTTAGATCGTCGAATGTTATTCCAGGCTTTTTTCCATTCTTTGCTCTCGTTCTTGTTGGCATACGTTCGCCCCACCACGATAGCTCGAGCCAAACACATTGAATCTTCAATATTGTTAATTTGAGCGACACTGCGTTTGGTAGTACGAAGATCGTCCACCAATAACGGTTTTCTACTTTGTCCACTTCCTCGAGGTGGAGAAACGTGTGTCATGTAAAGGGTTGCCTTTCCATCGGTGATGGTAAATTTGTCATTGGATTGTTGTACATGTTCTATTTTAGACATGACTTTGTCTGGCGTTAATTCTGCCGGGGTACTAAATTCAATCCAAACGGGACTCTTCAATTGGTCATGATGGATGGCTAGTCTCAAGCGATCCTCTTCTTTGGCTCCACATTGCCGTTTCAAGTTCTGTAAGACAGATTCCCACAAATCGCTAATGAACCGCGCCGCTTCCTCGGGAGGTACTTTGGACTTAAAGTCTTTGAAGTGTACTGTGTGAGTGTACGCCGTGGTCCTAAATTTTCGAGAAGTGATTGTTTGCGTCTCTCGAATTCGATAGTAATTTTCAGGAGCCACGGCGGTAGTAGGACTTTCTTGGTCAGGGGTTCTAGTGTTGGTAGTAGTGGTTTTGGTTTTGGGTGGTGGTTTGGAAGTTTGGGTTTCAGGTTGTTCACTCATTTCGTCTTCAAAGTCACTGGCATGGACTTGAGCCAGTAGTTCCTCTAAGGGTGTTTCAGGAGGCACGGAATACCTTCGTCGCCGTGGCTTCTTGGTTTGTTCTTGTTCTGGTTCTGGTTTCTCATGGTTTGGGCGTGATCTTTTCATCTTGAACTCTGATTTGAAACTGATTGAGTTTTCACCCAGGTACCTTTATATATAGAGAGAAGAGTATATAAAGAGAGAGCTTCGTACCTTCAGAATCAGTCTTTGGTGATTGAACTTTCAAACTGCTGAAAAGATGGAAGAGTCAAAAAGACAGATTGCTTTTTTGGTGAGAGATTTACAGACAGTGATTCGAAAGTATACTACGAACAGTAAGAGTAAGGACTACTCCTCTGTCTCCAGAGATAAAAGTGAAGATACTTGTTACATCTGTCAAGAGAAAGGACATTGGGGTCCAGAATGCCCACAACGTCAACAGCAAAAGAGATATAAAGGGAAAGATATCTGTTATCATTGTAAAGGACCAGGACATTGGTCTTCGGAATGCCCACAGAAGAAAGAAGAAGAAGAAGAAGAGAGGGAGGAAGCTGATTCAAAAACAACAAACCTAGAAGAAGAAGAAGAACATATCATCAAGAAAAGTAAGAAGAGAGAAAGAAGAATGGAAGACTGTGAGAATGAAGAAGAAGAAGAAGAAGAAGAAAAGGAAAACAGGATTCCTATGAAAAAGAAATTCAAGAAACACAAGAGAGACAATGAGAATGAAAAAGAAAAGGAAACTATGACTCCAGTGTTTCAATTCAAGCCACACAAGCATTACAGAAAGTGAACTTTGTTTCTTGTGTTTTTTTTTTTGGTGTTATATGTTATATTGCTGAAATATTTTTGTAAAAAAAAAAAATGGATGAATACAACAGACTGGAGAGAAAAAAAGTAAGTGGTTTTGTGTTATTTTGTTTTAGAGTAGAGATGCACGCACGCACGCACGCACACTTTTACCATGGTGGGATTTTTTTTAAAGTTTGAACTTGATTTTTTTTTTGGCAATTTGATTTCTTTTCTAGAAATCTGGTGGTTGCGCCATTCACACTTCATTGCTGAAGAATGATTGACATCATCGAAAATCTACAGGAAGCCTGGGACTGGATGGTGGAAGTTAAGTATTATAGGGAAAAAATGATGTGGTGGTATCCAGTCAGTCTGAAGTGGGAAATAGAACACTTCAACTACATTAACTTGATTTTGAATTTAATTCAAGAAGTGAAGAAGGAGGAGGAAGTTAAGAAGAGTAAGAACTCCTCTTCACCTTGTCGAGTAGGACTTCTTAAAGAAGTTTTGGATTGCATCCATAAATTGGATGATCATTTAAAATGTATCATCCTCACTCGACAAGAAGCGGCCCTGCTCCGAGTGGAAACCATTATTAAAAAAATTATGGAACAGGAGGTCGCCAAAATCAATTTAATGTGGGTGAAGGAAAAAAGAGAAAAACAATTCAATCGTCTGAACTTGAACTGGATGAAAATTCAGAACAAGTTCAGACAATTGAATCATCCCGACTGGATACCTGAGAAGAAGGAGGAGGAGAAGAAGAAGAAGAAAAACAAGTTCCACCTCCCAGGCTTCCTAACTCAATGTTGGAGGAAATAAATAATTCCTCCTCCAACGGTCCTTATCAGGACCACCCATTTATCAAGAAAGATTAATTCTATTCCCACACCCCCCGTAATGTAGTGACGAAGACAACGTCTTCTACTATCAAAAACACCCTCCCCGTTTTGATGGTAGAAGACGTTGTCTTCGTCACTACATTACGGTACGACTCCCGCTATGATTCATTCCCGTTGTACGTACCCAGAGAGGCCCCACCATGTTAAACTCCCGTAGGACCCCAGAGAGGCCCCACCATGTTAAACTCCCGTAGGACCCCAGAGAGGCCCCACCATGTTAAACTCCCGTAGGACCCTGTAGAGGCCCACCATGTTAAACTCCCGTAGTAACCCCAAATGACCACAGTAACCCCAAACGGCACCCCCTACTACTCTGGTTTCACTGAAATTCTCAACATTTCTCGTCAGGTTGAGATGATTTTACGTTATTTTGCTAATAATAATTCATATAATATCAATATATTATTTTCTTAGGTAGATATAACGGAAAGGATGCAATGATTTTTTTCAGTTTTAAAATTTATCACACGAAAACCTTTTGATGCTTACAAATTTCCTTTGAGATAAGGTAAGACTCCTTTAAAGAAAATTATATATATATATACATTGTATATATATATATATATATATATATATATATATATATATATATATATATATATATATATATATATATATATATATATTATTTCCTTCGTTAATACCGGAGATTTTTTATTGTGTGGTACAAAAAAAAACAAAACAACAACAAGAACAAAAAGTGTTATTTTAACGAGTGGCGATAAAAGATTAAATATATCCAGTATTTACGCAGCAGAAGAGAATTTTCTCTTTATATTATACTAAACTTGCTCCAGACTTTAAGCTTACAAGATTAAATTGGGCCGATCATATAAATAGCCACGACTTAAGAGAGCAGTAGGATTGGAATGACCTTATCTGTTGCAGTAAATAACATTTTTGAAGTTTGTGAACTATTTGATCCTATCTGACCACAAAGCAAGTCCGATTCACCAATGCACCACAGCGGGTTTATTATTGCTGTTAAGTCAATAAGGGGAAATAACTTCATAGAGACGCGAACGGCGTCAAGTCAAAGTTCTTTAGCAAAAAATAATTTCCAAGTCTGAAACGTTATGCGGTTTCCATTTTTTTGTTCTAGCTCACAAAGTGCTTGTTTTTCTTGCTGTAGGTATAACGTCTGTAGGCACACACAATCAAGCGTCGCATCTCATGCTGGGAAATCTGGTATTTACACATGTGCAAATATTGGGATATATCTTCTACATGTGAAAATATACGAATGAAAAACATATGAAAATTATTTGTCCAATAATTTTCTAGATTTGACATTTAAGTTAAAAAAACAACAACAATACGCTTTGGGATTTGATTTGCCTTAGCGTACTAAGTTGGTATAGTTTCTAGTTATCTACCTATGTACACATCCACACTCCTTGAAACTAAATGTATATCTTATCTTATTTCATTTTATTTTATTCTATTTCATTGCATTTTTTTTTTATTTCTCAAGGTTTTAGATGAAAACTGGTCTTATAAAAGAAAAATCGTATTTTTGTTTCTTGATGTTTTTGACAAGTCGGCATACCCTCTGCAAGATCGCAACCGCTTGATGCACGCCATCCTCTCTCTCTCTCTCTCTCTTATTGAAAAACAATATTTTATGGACATATCCAGTGTTAAATATTTTGACCGACATATGCCTCGCTGAAATGGAGGAGACAATTTCTCTATTGTTTTAGCTATGTAAACTTTTTTTGTGAACAGCTCAGTTGTTACCGAAAACATAACAATATTATTATACTTAATGTTTGCGAAAATGTCTTGCAAAAGATATAACACATTTTCAAAACTTACATTAAATAAATTAAAGCAATTTAACGAGGTACTAATTCCATATGATTGTCGTATTCCCATGAAAAAGACGCCATATTGTTCTTTCATAGCTATAAACAAACAATGAAAAATATATGAATAACGCCTAGAGCCTATTTATTCTCAAAAACATTATATTATAAATGTTTTCCCAAATGTATGCTTGTGATTTTATTTTGAATTTGTCAACTGATACTATCTTGTTACCTTATCCTCGTAATTAGTAGAGTTGTTATGCTGACCGCCTTGTCACTTGTTTAATAAGGGACCTATCTTGGTAATATAGGTCTCTGATGTCATCTATACGCATATCGAAATGTCACAATCTGTAAACATGAGAGAGAGAGAGAGAGAGAGGGGGGGGGGAGGGAGACACAGAGGGTGTATCATATGGGGCGGAGTTGAACTTAAAGGGTTTTTCCGTGGTTTTTAAAAGTAGGGTTTTTTTTGTTGATATTCAGCATTAAAAATGTAGTCAAATACGTCTCATATCCTTACAGTCGCCTGTATTCCTGTAGGTGTCAGAAAAACGAGATATCGACTGTTCCGAACATTAACTAGCTTCCCGGTCATGTGACTCTGTGTCGTCAGAAACGGGACACTTTAAGCATTTGGCTAGTTAGCCTTGTTGTGAACATTTTATGCCTGATTTTAGTAATTTCGGAAATAAACATAACAGTTTCGAGTATGGACTGACATTTTGATCCCTCAGAAATCCAACTTGAGCCGTTGTCGAACGAACTCCTTGAATTTGACAGCTCTGAAGCTCCTGGATCAGATGGGGCATTGTACCTAAACACAGTAATGTACAGTAATGGAGATGAAATACAGTAATATAAAAGAAATTAAAGTAATGGAGCAAGACATTAAGCATTTTGCCCACAGAGTATTGATTTTGTTGAATAATGTTTAAAAATTTCTTTTATGCATTTTGTTGTTGTTGTTTATCTATTGACATTATTATGAAAATTGATGGCGCTGCTGTAAAGTAATGGAACACCACTTGAATATACAGTAAGGTATACTATACTATGGTAACAAATTTAAACACGACGTATAGCCATTTAACTAAGCATAATTATATTTATTTATTTCTGTCTCCAGTTTGGAGACTTTTTATTCATTGTTTTTATTTTTCTAAGTTTTGATTTAAAATATTTTGTAAAGAAATGGAGAGGAAATACAGTAACGGATCCGGAATTACAGAAATGGAAAATAGCATTATAGACGAACAATATAGAGATTATGGGTGTTGATGAATTCAAACAAAAAAATATATTTTTTAGTTTGTTTTTGTTGTTGTTGTTGTTGTTGTTCTGCTATTAATATTAATATATATATATATGATGACGCTGGTGTACAGTAATTGAATACCAATATGCAGAAAGGTATATAATATTCTGTGGTAGCAAATAAAAACGACGTATAGCGGTAAAGTCATGGAACTTAAAATATTTTATATTTATTAATTTCTGTATGTCTCCTGTGTGCTCAATAAATGCATTTTGGCCTGGAGGAGAAGATGACTGTAAATATGTAGGAGACGTAGCTGTATGGGTGGGGGTGCTTGAGGCACCGGTGTTAATAGTGTTCGTTCATTGTTTGATAATATGTTCGAGATTGACTTTTGTTGATCTTTATTGAGCTTGGAGTAAATGATTACACTCTAAACATTTTTATGTCAACTTATTTGCATAATATGCGTAGCTGGGATGTTATGGTCATTCAGTTTTTGTAGTGAATGTTTCCTGGCACTGAAAAAAGGTACAAATGGAGAATAAAAACTGGAAAGTACACCGGGATACTTTAATTGGAGCTGTATATGTAAAAGTTACTTTCAAAGAAAATATATAAAAAAAAATGCGTTTTCAAACATGTTATGCGTTAAAGGTCTAGCACTGAACTGACCACGCACATTGATATGTTCCAATAGCGCAGTGGTTGGAGTGACTGGATCGTGTGTCGGAGATATCTGATTCGAAATCCATCCAAGCTTTTTTTATCTTTGTCTCTTTTCTAAACCGTCACAATCAGTCATGCAAAGCCTTTACAAACAGGTTTAACTGTAGTGATGTAATTGTTTGTAAAAGTATGTTTATGTGTATAAAAATGCATAACAACAATCAAGCAATATTTTTAGAAGAATGTTCTGTTTTTAGAAAAACAAGCAAAATTACGTTATTATTGTCTGCAGGAAACTGTTAAGATCCACTGTATGTTTATTGCAGCAGGATTCCGTCGATTGTCATGACATGCACTGGTTTTCTTTAAATGGATCAGACCTATTTTAATATTATTCATATGTTCAGATGATAAGATAGATATAGGGGACTATTAAAAATATTTTCCTTGCATAAATGAAGATACCTTTGCTAGGTTCTCGGTACTATCCTTTTCAGTGTGCATATTTATGTTGCCCAATTAATATTTTTCTTTGTTGCACTTTGCTGTAAATTTACCTATGAGAATATTCTTGGAGCAATCATGCGTGTATGTTATGGAAGTCGCGAATAATTTGTTTCGTCATGGTAACTGCACTTCACATAGGTTCTCAAGTGCCTTAATGTTTTTGTTGAAATTTACCTTTAAATCACGATGAAATAAACATGCCATTGTCGCTACTTTTTATAAAGCCTTCAATGATCAACCGTACCTCAAAGAAAAGAAGTAATTTCTTGACACACCTGACCGATTCAACTTGTATTACATATCAAAAGAACTCATATGGATTGCTTATTTGGATCACATCAAGCTTGAAAAAGAGAGTTTAAAGGTAGCAAATAGACAGGGACTTTATACTGTATAATGAATCAAAGATATTAAACCAATAGACCATGGCATCTTTTCACGTAGATATAATTTTGCAGTTAAAACAAGGAGATATATGTGTGTATCTGCTTATGATCTATACATACTTTGCAACTCAAAGGTTACAGGTACTTATTTGAAAAACTAATGAATGTGTTCATGAAACACAAATTCCCCTGCTAACCTAAACCTAACACTTAACCGTACGGACGTAAGTACGGACGGACAAAGGTAATTATATATGTCCTCTTTCATATTTGTGACGGGGCATACAGATAATGTTATACAATTAGGTTACAGACCATGCCAAAAAAATGTATTCTTGACTTCATAATTCGACTCAACACATTGTAAATACCATTTTATAACAAAATAAGCTTAGTTCGATGCAGCATTTTAGCTAGAAGCCTGCTGCAATGTGTCATATGCCCTTGCTCTTTTAAGTTATCTTTAGTTCCATCCCCTGCAAAAAGTTCACGTCCCATAGAACCGGCATCCAGGGAATTATTCAAGGATAAAATACCGTCGTGTACATTCATCTCCAACAATTTTTTAAAGTTTAAAGTCTCTATCTAAAACAATGCTTGAGAAGTTGCGCGACATTACTGACATACACATACAAGCAGTATCACGTAATTACACCGTATTGTCATTTGATAAGCGCCGGGATCGTGGTAATAATGTGACGAGGTTATTAAATAATAAAGAACTTGTAAGTATGACTTTCTGACTTATTGAAAATTTGGTTTTTAAATATCTTCTGAACCCTGATATCACATGTTAATCATTTTTTTTTTAAAGTTGAAAGAACACAGGTTAATACTTTAACAGCGGGTCAATATCACGCAACATGTACATGTCATCATGGAACATTATCAAATTTCTATACTTGGTTGAACGAAGTATTGGAAGAAAAGTAGAAGTATTACAAGTATACTGAGTATATTCATATCGAACATAACATGCTATTTATGTTACAGAAAATGTACAAGAATTTCAAAAGTTTGAATGATTGGTACAAGAAGTTGGGAAATATGAAGAATACAGCGTCCTTTTCAAAGGCAAATAATATATTTTTTACCGCCACATTACGTTAACAAACATAATTATGTACTGTTTACTTTGATATTTGGCCCCTTGTAAAGATATTCAGAATAAAGGTGTAGGGTGAGTTTAAAATGATAACTGAAACAGAAAACTGTAAAGACTTCAGATATCTAATAGCTTATTCACTATTTTCACGTTGGATTGTTTCCTTTTTATTGTATTTTTAGAGATTGCTGTTGCGTATCAAATGCTTGTTTTGCTCCATCTGCTAGATAATCAAAACAGAAAATTTTTTTTAGCGGAATATTGTGCTATGTGGTATTGCAGACACAAATGATTAATTTTGTCACAGATTATGGCCGGAGTTTACGAGGGTTCTCGTCTAATGTGCGGTTGTTGTTGATTAGTTTCAATTTTTCCAGACAATGTATGTTGCAGTACACATTTTACGCTCAATACGTATGAAGAATCCTGTTCATAACGAGGTTTGATCCCGATGACGTTATGCCTGAACGACTTTACAAACCTTATTTTGCCGTTGCCAAAACGGGTAGAAATTAACTGCTGAAATCAGTTTTTGAATTTTGAAATTCAGAGAAAATAGAAAACTACTTGAGATTTTGTAATACAAATCCCACATATTAATCATATGATTAATCTTTTCCGGTACTAGTAGACATCTTGTCATATTAAAGGCCAGACTGGTTGCTTGCAAATATCACAAAATCTGTTTGTTGACCAAGAACTCCACAATTACGCGATCTTTACTGAACAGAAAGTTCACTGATTTCTGCCTTCTTTAGTTAAGATTCATTTGAATGAAAATTAATTTTACATTTGCAGTTGTTTGCCACTGGTGTCTCCGACAGTCACAATACAGGAGTAGCATATATGTGTTTATAAGTTAGATATGTTATGCTTTTCAGCCAAAGGATCTGTTCACTTTGCTACCTACTAAAACGTAATCGAGTTAAAGTAATTATATATATGTGGTATTCAGTTCATGATATTTTGTATACAAACTTAAGATCGCAAAGTGCATAAGATGATAAGTGGTATCTCTATGTGGAGGTGCAACCTATTCTTTATATTATGATATTGTTCGTTAAGTGTTTTGCGTGCTTTAAAGACACATACCGTATATACTCGCGCATAAATCAATACCAACTGCATACTGCATAAACTCAGCTCTGCCGTCGCATAATGCGCCGGCAGATCTGAGTATATACAGTTTGTCAGGACTAATCAGTAGAACAAACAACATAGACCCTGATCTGGCGGCGCATTATGCGACGGCAGATCAGGGTTTATATTGTATGTTTTTGGACATAAATTTTATAAGCGAGTATACGGTACGTGTAACTTTGCTTCACTGACTGTAAATTACGGAGAGTAATTTTTACGACGCGCCTAATGAGTTTGCTCAATCATATGTTCATAGTTGATGCACCTGAACTGCAGGCATCTATACTAATAATGTAGTCGGTAAAAAATATTGACTTCATAATTTTAAAAGAAAAGATATTAAAACCTTTAAACTTTAACATTTTGTAGATATTTTATTCTGTTCATTTCTTCAAATTTGGAAAATCCAGTTAAGGTGTACATGACTCAGCTGACTATCTTGATCATTGATGTAAGTTATGATACCGTCATCCCTATATTCTATGTAAATAAGGAACTATTTATGTTTGTGTTAACATGTATACAGAGATGCGCATGTATATATGTATGCATGTATGTATGCATGTAGGTAGGTAGGCAGGTTGGTACGAAACTCAAACTTATCCAACCGCACACAAAAGTGGAGCATTTATTAAAATTGTTGGGCCAGATAGTTAGGTAGGTTAATTTGTAAGCATACAGGTAGATTGGTAGGTATGTAGGCACGTAAGTAAATCAACATCGATCCACTTGTCCAACCATACACAAAAGGAGAGTATTTATTAAAATTATTTGGCTAAATGAAAACAAAGATTCTATCAAATATTAAAAGCTGTATTTGTGTAATGCATACAAGATCTAAAGTCAAAAGAATCTTTGTGCAACATATCTGATATGTGAAAAAGTTATAAAATGTCTAAACCGAAAAAGTGTATTTTATTTTGATTATGAAGAGAAGAGTGAAGGAAAATATAAATTCATAAGCTGATGAAGCAAATTTATTAAAAAATATTATAAAAAGATTCATGTATACATTAAAAACAAGCAATACACAGTATGTCACCTGATCTGTTATTTTCGTTTTGCTTAATTATTGTCTAGGTCTATCTCATTTCTATTCAGGTGCCCTGCAGTTACCCATTTTCGAATGGAAGATTCCATATACTGACTTCAAATATGATATAAATCGTGATTTCTATATACCTGGCACAATATATGGAACGAAAACTCACATATAAACTTCGGAACATCAAAGGCATCATTGGAGAGTGACATCCTTATATATAACAAATCGCATATATAAAGGGGTATAAAGACAGTATCAGAATTTGTATGTCTAACGTCTCATATTGCACGTAAACTGTGCGACTTGTTGCCGTTTTACTTGAAGCATGTCCAGGGAAGATTAGGTTACTTTGATACTTTTTGATACATATCGAACTAACACTTGAGTCAAACTAATTTAATCACTCAGCTAGGAATGCAAATGTAATAAGTTATTTTCTATGCTGCATTTATTCGCATTGCCCCCTATTAGTCTAGTATATACACACTTGAAACTGATGTTGTGATTTCAACTTTCAAGACATTCTGGAAAAAAATTTCAATTTTATTTGCAAAATTCACAGTTAGTTATACGTAAATAATGGTACAATCTTTAACTAAAAGTAGTCTTTATCTCGTACATGGATATTGTTTGTGTTGTAAGATGTACCGTATATACTCGCGTATAATATATTACCAACTGCAAACTGCATAGACCCAGATCTGCCGTCGCATAATATGCCGGCAGATCCTGGTCTATGCAGTTTGTAAGAAGTAGTCAGTAAAACAAACAACACAGACCCTGATCTACCGGGGCATTATGCGACGGCAGATTAGGGTCTATGTTGTTTGCATTTGGATCTGAATTATACACGAGTATATACGGTAGTTTGTTAAATAATACCGTGAATCCTTGCTACCCTGGTCAATCTACTCTGTAGGCTGTTTTACGCGGTACAATACGCTATATTTACAATAACAGTAAAAGGCGTTAAGATTTATGTAGTGTTTACTGTAGGACCTTGTTAACATATTTTGCAGGTGTACCTAACCTTTTAGACCCGTTTTTGTGACAGGTAGCGGATAAAGGTTTAAAGAAGTACAACCGTGTCGTTACTCGGTGATTGAAAATTTGCTTATACAAGAAAAAGAGAAATATTAAAAAATTAGCAACTAGAGCTGAGACGAATACCATATTTCCCTAATCGAATATTCTTTGAATGTATTCGATGTTAATATAGTTATCAAATCCACCCTCTTTTCTTTGTCTATTTTGGTATTTATTGATACCCATATCTCCCCGCCAAACCGCATTGAAAAAACTGTGAACAAAGTCATCTAAATCTAAGTAAATGACGTGCTAGAGGGCTTGGGTTCATTTTTTAGGATTCAAACCAAAAATCAAATGAATGTATTTTTTATTTTTCCTCTTTATCTTCAAACTGAGGTCGAACATAGACGCTCCTTTAGTGCTGAAGACAGACAAGGCAAAAACTCGATTAAATGTGGGGATTATCTAAAAAAATTAAAAATAACACGAACATGTGCCCAATTTAATTTAATTAAATTTGGATGCATTGATGGCAGCTCTCCGGATTTTGCCATACTAGTATATACCGGACATGTCTGATGGGACTGACTATTTGACCGAGTATTGAATGCCCTACAAGGACATTTGGATTTTAAGCTAAGTCATATTCAGACTTGATAAATAATTGTTTTAACTAAAACCCATATAGGGGTATTGACCTCATCATATCCGCGAAATGTACATTGCAATACGTGCTAAATGGCCATGTGGCTTCTTCACACAGTATTATATAACCTCTACCAGGGACAGGTACCTGGGAACTAGTTCCGTGCTTCAACAAAGTTCGTAACTACACCGTTTGTTTCAGGGGTAAATAGGGATTCACAGAAAACAATTAACTCCTTTTTCAGAGGGGTATTGAAAAGAAAACGAGAAATAATCCCTGCACAAATTAGAACATATGCTGATAAATATAGCTTTATACCAATGCACAGCAAAAACAGAGAGTAGCAAGTTTTATTGTCTCAGCTAACGCTCGACCCCTTCAACTTAAATGCTTTTGTTCTAAATTCATGTCAACTGGCTCATGTACATCTTAGGGACCGACTATTAAATTCTTTATTTTTTGAGTGGGTGAAGGGTCGGGGGTTGGGATTTTTTTTCCAGCCAGGATATTTTTTGTTTCTTTTACCTCAAGATAATTAATTGTCTTCAATTAATATGATGGATACAATAGTTGTTTATTTCTGTAAATTAGAGCGAAAGTATTTTTTTTTCAAGCTATTTGAGGGCCGGACATTATTTTTTCAACTAATTCGCTGACCCCTTCCACCCTTCCACACCCCACCCCACCCCACACATACCTTAAGAAAATAAAGAAAAGGATAGTGTCAGATTTTAAGCATATCGGTAATTCCAATGATGTATAATGACTTTAGAACTTGAATAAAAGACCAAATGTGGAAATATAGTGTTAACATATCCCGAGGTAAGTTGATCAGGGGTTGGAGGGTGATAATAGTTTGCGGGATTGACTGTAACTTCTTCTAAAAGAACGAATGTATGACACCAGTTCACAACTTTTATTGGAGTTCTGGTTGATTGATATATAAAGGCTTTGCTGACTTTAATATGAACCCTATTCTATACCATGTTCTTCATCAACTTGCTGTATTGAACGTTATCTTGTTAAGAGTATAATGAATAGAAATGGCGACTTTGTGAACAGTGTGACTATTCATGATTTTGACATTATGATTACCTTGTGAGTCAGAGTTTGATTTTCAGGTGATTTAGCAGGTTTTAAGTTGTTTCCTTGTAAAATAATTTAACGTTGCTTTGTTTATTTCACCTTGTTTGTTTCTTTTACAAAGTGCTGTCACACTCGCTAAGTTAATAAACGAATGTTCGAATACAAATTTTTGTTTTGAATGTGGGGATATTCATTTAAATTCTATTATCCACGGTTTACAACGTTCATTTTTCCTTCATTAATTAAATATATAATGATATGACGGGTTGATTAAATCGGGAGAGAAATAAAAAAAAGAAAATTGTGGGTACAATACAAATGAGACCGAGATAGCTCAACTGGCTGACATTTGCATAGTAGCCAAATGCAAGAGAAGATTGGTAGGAAAGTTAGGTCAGTAGGATGATTTATGTAGAAATGTCTTCTAATGATGCTTGTTGTATATATTATGAATACAACCGTTTCATGGTTTTTCTGTTTTGGTATCTTCAACTATATTTGATGGCACATCGACACCATTTGCTTAGTATTTAAAAGATCTTGCCAGTGTGCTTTCTGTCAAATTGGTCAAATTCTGTTCAGGACTTTTTTCAGATAAAGTAGTTTGCATATATGTTCTTTTATTTTTGGTAACAGAGGGCACATTTGATAGCTAGCAGGCATCATTTATGTAAATTTGAAAGGCATTCAAGCTTGCATGCTCTCTGTCAAATTTGGTCTAATTCTGTTGGTTTGGTTTCGAGTTTTTCTTATATTTTTTAGCCGCAGCAGCAATATTTGATAATAGGTCGGCATAATATGTAAATCAAAACGCCCTACATGTCACGATGCTTTCTGTCAAAATTTGGTCAAATTCTGTTCAGCTGTATTCGAAAATAAGTCGTTTAAATGTTTTAATATTCTTGGTAACTGTGACCATATTTGATAGCGGATTGGTATCATTTATATAAAGCTGAAAGTTCTTCATACACGAATTATATCGGTCAAATTGAGTCAAATTCTGTTACGCGTTTTCTTTGTTGTTTTTTTTTAAATAAGAGGTTGTTCAATATTTCTAAATAGTTTTATTAATGGCGTCCATCTTCGATGGCGCATACGCAATATTTTGTATACATTTGTAAGCACTCTATTCCATAATGCTATCTTTTAATTTAGTCAAATTCTGTTGTGCTGTTTTGGAGAAGAACGTGTTAGAGATCTATATCTTCTATTTTTTAGTGACGGCGGTTTGATTTGATGAAGAATGAGAATCATTTGCAAAAAAATGTGAAGGTCTTCGTGTGATGGTCCTTTCTGTTAAATTGGGTCAACCGCCATTGCCAAAAATGTTGCAAGTAAAAGGTATATTTTTAAGTTAACAGGGACCACGACCCTCAGTTAACTTTTGTTGAAATATCGCTAATCGAACTTGATTTAGGTCTCCTCAACATATAACCTCATACCAAATCTGTGTTTCAGTCATGAACCTTTCAGAAGTTAGTGACAGAGATTAAATTAGGACGAACGGGACAGGAAAGGACGTGATGGCACGTGACGAACGTACATGGGTAACACCCTATGCCCATTCAATAGATATGATGGGGGCATGGAATAAAACAAAGGAGAAACATCGATTAAAACTATGCAATACATACTGGAAGAAGAAAGAGTACGGTAGAAGAACGGTCTCTTTGTCGATGAACCCCTTTGAAAGTTTACAGAAGTTTTGCTTTTTAAATCTCTCTTTTATACAAAATGTAAAAGTAATTAAGCTGACTAGAAGTATAAAAGACACGTCTGAGATTATTTTTGAAAGCAAACTTAGAAGAAAGTAAATAAAAGTGTGATTGGTAAAAAAATACAGTACGTACATTTCAAGCAAAACAATTGCAAGCGGAAATTGTGAACTTTGCCGTAGTGAAGATTTATCTCAGTTTATTAACTGGGCGAGATACATAGGCAACAATGTACTTTTAACAAACTAAGAAATACAATGTATACAGTGCATTATTCAGTAAAAATAAATGTTGAATATACAAACCTACATTGATTATGCAGTGAACGACATACTAATTTAATCTAATTGAAAATAAGCATGCAGAGTTTAGGCATTCGAGAAGTTGGAGTATGTTTCAAATGTCTTCATGTACTGCAGTATGCATTCATGGCAAAACTTGAATTGTTCCTACAAAAAAGTTAAAAGGAGAGAAATATCTTATTAATGCATACAACATCGAAGTAAAAGTGAAATTTAAGAACATCACAATACACGAATACGTACCAATGTTGAGAGACAGTCATTATGATACAGATATATCTTATAATCAATCGAAACAAGAAGGAGAATAGGCTGTGTCTATGTCATACCACTTTTATCTACTCATATATATATATATATATATATATATATATATATATGTGTGTGTGTGTGTGTGTGTGTGTGTGTAACGCTTTATTAACGTCTCCTCAGTGTGCCAGATTTCCACTTTTGATTTTAAACAAGTGCATGTACCATATAAACATATGTCATCACAAATGTTTTTGATTCGAATTTAACTCGATAGATACCAGAGAATCATTTAATTCAGTAAACTTATACTGCATGTACCGTTAGTCGCTTTAAACCATGTCATATTGCCTACACTGGGCAATCATATATTATGATTACGCATACCATCATGATACAAGGCAGACAGAGTAGCCGATATATATATATATATATATATATATATATATATATATATATATATATATATATATATATATATATATACACATAAATTGACACTTACATAGTGTGGTATGATCTGCTGACGAATTGCTCTTAATCTTTTGATAGTCTGGGAAATCGCCACGTCTCTCTCCACCATCAGTCTCTCAATCACAGTGGAAATTACACTGTACAATCCACTCCTCTGAGCACCATTTCTTGAGGAAGAACATTACATTCAGCTAAATGTCAAGCTTTTACCATAAATAATTGCATTATTAACAGGTATGTTTCATTGTTAAATACCAGTATTGTCTGGTTTTAATTACGTGCTAACGTGGTTATAATTTTTGAACAATGAAATATAACATAATAAGAACAACATGTACTCGAGAAATTGTAAAACGCCCAAAGAACAACATGTACTCGAGAAATTGAAAAACGCCCAAAGAACAACATGTACTCGAGAAATTGTAAAACGCCCAAATAACAACATGTACTCGAGAAATTGTAAAACGCCCAAATAACAACATGTACTCGAGAAATTGTTTCAAACCCTTTAGAGTATTTTTTAATATGGCAGTTGAAGCTGACAATATTTTAGTAAAATAAAATATTTTTACCAGGGCATTAATGAAGAAAATGAGACCTTAAAATATATAATGCATCTAATATTCTATAATTATTATAATATATATATATATATATATATATATATATATATATATATATATACATATATATATATATATATATATATATATATATATATATATATATGTGTGTGTGTGTGTGTGTGTGTAAGTATGTATTTATCAAGACAGAGATACCTAGAGAGCTAGACATATGATTCCTTATTAAAAATATGAAATAGATGAGATTTTTATATCTAAATAATCCTCTAATAGAATAGTGTGGGAGACATACAGGCAGTGGACAACGACAGGTTTTGGTTCCCTCTCTTTTTGCCATTTGTCAGCAGCATCCAGAAGCTGTAGAAATGATTCAGTGTTTTCGGGTACATCTGCTGTTTCAGTCCACTTTGTAAATTGAAACTGTTTTATGTCTCGTGTAGCTTCAGCCTCAAAAGATAAATAAGCATGTTACTGTCTCTCTTTTCGACCGTTTTCAATAACCATTGTGTTTAAGGGTGTCCCACCTGTATCAGTGTGTTAGTCATACAAAACGTGGTTAACAGTATTACCTAGTTAGGAATTTCAAAGCAATGAAGACAAAAGTGACGCGATAGCTACAAACTGTGCAAGACACGTATTAGCAGCATTGTGTGTTTACACACACACACACACACACACACACACACATATATATATATATATATATATATATATATATATATATATACATATATATATATATATATATATAGAGAGAGAGAGAGAGAGAGAGAGAGAGAGAGAGAGAGAGAGAGAGCATACGATTCACACGATAAAAAACAGTATTTCCAAATTGCACTTGATCATAAAGATTCTGTTGGTCAGAAAAAATCATATATATGAAGGAAAAATGGACAAACAACAGTGCAAACCTGGTGTGAAACTAGCCTAAGCGCTTTCGAAATCTACCGATTCTTTTTCAAGGGTACAAAGCTACGAAGGACGTGTGTGTAATCATCTTTTTCAGCTTTGTGCCCTCGAGAATGGAATCGGTAGGTGCCGAAAGCACATTGGCTGGTTACACACCAGTTTGTACTGTTGAATTGTCAATATATATATATATATATATATATATATATATATATATATATATATATATATATATATATATATATATATATATATATATATATATAGAGAGAGAGAGAGAGAGAGAGAGAGAGAGAGAGGGGGGGGGATTGGCTACACGAAATCTGTCCCTTTGATGAATCGTAATGGAACATTGAAAAATAACAGGAGCACATCTTTTGCTATTTTTCGTACATGCATTATGTTAAAATCAGTGTGCAAGTGGCTAATATTCATTATTAAATTAATCTTACCCCAATAATTGAGAAGGATATTGTACGTTCGATATAATTCTTGTGTTTCTCTAGTTTTGTAAGTCTTACAGAGAATGGTCCATACCGCACTTCACCATCCGTAGGCCAGTATATTCCAATCTAAAAAATGAAATTTCTTGCCTCAATCTGAATTCAGTATTCGAGAAAACCACCAAAATATAATAATTTGTTAAGTAAGAACGCGGAAAAGTACCGAGATACCTTCGTAAAAACTGATGTTTAAGAAGACTGCGATGATTTTATAATTGTTTCCATCCGTGATATGTGGTATATGAATTAACATTCTAAGGCATATCCTGCGACTATCATATACGCTCTCCAAGAATAAAGAGGTAGCATGGGGCTAATACTGAATACTATAAAAAATGAGAACATTTAATGAATGCACTCTGCATAGCCAAAAATAGTCAATTTGAAAATAGAAAGGCGCACCAAGTCCCCCCCCCCCCCCACACACACACACAAGACAGACAACACTTATAAGGGAGGGATAGCTTAAAGAACTAATTAACATAAAAACGCAGTAGAATGGTCTCCGGAAAAAAGAAACCATAGGAATCGGAAATAATGTCATTGGTATAATTAATTATTGAAGTGTGTATATTTATAATATTTCAAACTATGTTGCTCAAATAACAATACTTGGAGAGTTTTAAATTATTTGAATAGTTTGCATTTACGGAGAGTTGGAAAAATAAAGAATGAAGCATGATATGTCATATTTCATTTGAGTTTCTTCATGTCAAACTTGTTACCCAGAATTCAGGATAACTTAAAACACTTATGAACTGAATACGAAACAAATTATTATAAAATATTTCGCAGAAAGTGATTAACTTAATGGCTGCTAAATTCGACATTTATCTTTGTAATTTACAATCTTTTCTACTTGAAGAGTTTCAAAACAATATCTTCATGGTGACTTTATTAGATTTCTTGTTTCTTTGGGATAATATCTCTAAGCCTTAAGAAGTTATACAAATATTGTGTCGTTCTCTTTGAAAACAATCGGGGTGCGTGGGTGGGTGGAGAACCCCTTACTTTAATCAACGTGTGCAGAAGTGATTTATCAAAGTAATCGTGCTGGGCATTATGAGATTTGTATTTATAGCTGAAGTTAGTTACATTTAAATATTCTGGTCTATTTCAGGATACATAAACGTATTCAGGTGTAAATGTGGTAGTTTATACTTCCATTGTTTGCCGAAAGTAAACCATGATAAGATAACATGGAGTTACTTGAGAAAGGTGGCTGACGAGTTTGCCAAAACGGTTAATTTACTGAAAACCTGAAGAAATGCTAAATGATCATTTATAATACCACTGAGTTTCAAGTCTTTTTACTCGTTCAGTCTCCTCGCAGTATCAGTACTAAACACATGTTCTGTGAATTAAATCCAGATAGCTAGTTTTACAAGTTTACTATTTACTTAAAACCACCGATATAATTAGGTCAACGTACATCATGGGTTTTGGAGCTCTCCGAGTTAAGCATGATGATTGTTCTGATTTCGAAATCGTTGATCATTCTCCAGAAGTCGATGACGGTGTCGGTAAGAGGCATTTGGGTCAAAATAAATCCCATTTTCTGTCGGTGACTCTGAAATGTTTATATACATGTACTAACACTTAAACAGAGGCCATTCTCATGTTGTACGATACGTAGTTATGATTTATCATTCTGAACTGCATTATCTACGTAAGTCTTCATTATGTCTGGGTATAAAGAGGACTATCTTAAAGTAATTAACGTGTCTGATGATAACTTTTACGTTGATATATAGCAAACCCTTACTAGTTCTAAATATGTGAATAAAATACGTCAACAATTGAGGGTTTGGCGCAACTTTTGTATATCAGTGTCTTTTCATAATTGTGTTGTATATAAGACATAACAATATACTAACTGGCACTACAACAGCATTGATGTAGTCATTTCTTCCCGAAACTAGTGTACTGAGAAACACCCTGTGTCTGTCAGCTGCAAAAAAGTAAACATTTGATATATTTTTGAAGGAAACAAAATAATATAATCTTAATTTAATTCCAGTTCTCGGATGCTTACTGCATTGAGGATTGTTATAAAGGAATTGTATGAGAATTTCTAAAAACACAACATATGAAAGATTTGTGCAGCAAATTAAAGTTTAAAAGGGGACAGTGTTCTGGTAAAGTTTATTTCAGTAGAATGCATGTAGAAAGGAAACAAAATGTGGCTGGTTAAACATAAAAAACATAGAGAATTCTTCATAGTTAAATACACAAAGTAGTTACAGAGGAAGAGAAAGAACAAAGAGTGAAACATCGTAAACTTGACGTCAGAATTTGGTTTCTTTCACAAAGTTAAGTGGCACCATTTTATGCAGCTGGCTAATTCACTTACCGTACTCAAAAGCATGTAAGATGGTCACACATAGCTAGACCTTCATCGGTATTGTGGAATTTCTCCTTTCTTCTATCCTTTGCTAACTAACTGCAGTCAAGTATGTTGGACGACAATTTCTTTCCCATTGTATGGCCTTAGGTCGTTTGAATTGTAGTTTTCTTCAAAATTTAAACTTTCGGAGAGGTTTGTTTATCAATATACATTAATTCTAAGTTTTCTCTGGATTTCATTTATTTAGTTTCCTTACAAAAACTACAGAAGCACACAGTGTTTCTTATTTTCTGTTTTTGCAGACAAAGCTTACGGTGATTACATCATCGTAACTATCTGTATCTTTTTATTTCCAGTTTACATGTACATGAATAATATTTATCTGCTTCCAGATAATGGCATTTGGATTAGATAATATATACTATTTACCTGGCAATATATTGTCGTGTCTGTTTTTAGCCCTATTTTCAGATTTCTTAGCTGCACTAAACTCGTCTTGTTTCGAATTACTTTCTTCTCCATCATTATCCTCCATTTTGATTGCAGCGTACACAGTCTCGTGGCTTAAGAATTCGTTTTGCAACCTCTGGATATAAGTGATATGATCAATTCAATGATGATACATCAACTTGAGTGTATTTATTGTTCTTACGGTATTTAAACTTGAGGGTGATTTTACCAGTTGTATACAGTTAAATCTGTGATTAATCAGTGATACCAGGTGAAAAATGACTTCTTTATATATGTCTATTTTGACAATACTGTTGTGTAAGGACCGAGAAAATAATTATTAAAGACGGATGACTGCTTCGTAGGATTGACCTTTAAAAAAGGCTTTACTGCACATTTGATAAAAAGCATTTTTCAGTATTACATATATTTTCAAGTTTAAGAACACTACGAGAACATGTCTAAATATGGGAAAGAAATAAAAGAATAATAATTGATTGATTCCCTCAACTGCTTTGAATTTTAAATAGGATTAAACAGTAGGAGTGCCTGGTTAAAAAGGACAAAATATGATTTAATGTTAAGAATTAATAGATTAACTTCACCCATCTGCTTTTAGGATATTAAATATATATGGACATAACAGGAAAATTTCAAAACAATCAAAATGCATGATGCAAAAACAATAGAGGCAATCAAAGTACTCAACCTCATATTCAAGTTGTAATTTGATCTTTCCACTTTCTCTATCAACATCCAATATTTCACTGTACACTTTCGGAAAGTTATCTGAGGAAGTCGCCGTTCCAGACAACATCAAGGCTTCCACTAGTGCTTCATGAAGGAAAATATATTGTTCCTATAATCAATAAAATATATGTATTACAGATTTCAATTACTGTATGTAACAATCAATTTGAACAAAAGACTAAAAGACTGTATACCAAACGTTGCGAACTGATAGTCCCCAACTTCCACCCCCTCCCGACCCCCCCCCCGTCTACATGCGAAGTTTGATTAACTCTTGTAAGTT
The DNA here is from genome assembly GCA_029931535.1 of Margaritifera margaritifera. Lineage (NCBI taxonomy): Eukaryota > Metazoa > Mollusca > Bivalvia > Unionida > Margaritiferidae > Margaritifera > Margaritifera margaritifera. The sequence goes on from JAQPZY010001021.1 coordinate 22,235, forward strand.
TTGTTATTTGTGAGGAAATATGTATTCGCATTTCCCAAAATATGCTCCATGTGATATTCAGACTCAAATTACAGATATCGAGTTTGAATGGATGACCAAGGTATCGTGTGGTTTTTTATACGTTATGTACTAGATACATTTATTCTTTGTGATCAGATTTGTGATAAATGTAAAGAACATATATACAAATATTAATATCGTGACCTTTGTTTGCACCAAGTTCACTCTTTGACGTCTCAGGTCTGATACGCAAGCTGACACATTCACATGTCCTTCCACCTTCGCTTGGTTTGCCAGGTAGTCCAGCGATATATATGTCCCAGTCCGACCGATTCCTGCACTAAATTGAACGATAAAATTAAAGGCTCTTAGGGTATTGGAAACTTAGCTTAAAAGTACCGTTTCCATGCAGTGAATAATCCTGTCATGTTTTATTGCATTTGCTGAGTGAGCAAGTTATGTGGTATTGACAAGAAGGCAAAAATGCAGCGATTCATTAGGGAATAGTTTGCACATGACTTTTCCGTTTTGATGTTGCGTCGTCATTTACACGGAGTTAAAGACGCATTTGCAAGGACGAATGTAGCTTATGTTAATGCTGCATATATTGAGAACAAACCATATTCTGAATTATATATAGTTTGCCAGAAATCCATATTTCAAAGTGTGTGCCTACATCAGTCAATATCGGGTTCACTCCTCCTACCCCCCCACCCCAACTTTGCACCCCACTCACGCAAAACCCCAATGACATAAAGAAAAACAAAGCATGAAACCTGCAATGGACGACGATGGGTGTGTCTGTAGGCACTTTGTTCACACTATTCCAGAAGTGAACAATGGAAGAGGCCGCTTTCGGTACACCCTTGTCTGGCCACGCCGTGTAGTGAAACTGGGTAATGCGCTTTGACTTTTTGCCCTGAAAAGTGAGAAATCAGTGATATCGCATCATTTATCAAAGGCCCTAATACAGGTAAAAGTCTTTCTAAAAAAATTGTAATTAAAATTCTTACTTAAAAGCTCGTGCAAAACATTGGTGGATGAAATGTATCAATGTTGCCGTATCCATCAATCAGTATTGGATTTTACGCGCCATTGATGACCTGGTGTGTTGTTATACTTATCCTTTTTTTTCTGGGCCGCACACAAAACAAATGACTTAAGCATACGCATCATGTGTGTATTGACTGAAAACACGCAATCCTCTTAGGTTCTACAATTTTCCGAGTAGAGAAATAAAACGTGCTTTCGTGCCCTAATGCATCGTATTCATTCAGGGTAACAGAAATAACCATTCACGCAAAGTGGATTATTCAACTCGTCAAATCCACAGTAAGCGGTGTGTATTCTCATTTGCTTGTCGGTCAAAATGCAGTTCAGAACCTGAGCAATTTCACGCATTCACTTGCCAAATATATTGCAGTTACATTCTTCATCAGAAATGGCAGATATTATACTAAACGATTCACTAAAGTGTTTATTTCTCAGTAGATATTAGAAGTTGGCTCAAATGATAGACGCTCATTGTTTCTACAGCAGATGATCTGGACTGCTCTCTGTCCAGGAAAAGGATTAAGTTAAGTTAACGTGCCTGATCGGCGCCTTCACTAGGGAAACTATAAATTGTTTCTAAAATTATATAGGTTCTGTTTTTTATATAAGAAAAGCAATCATACATTTTTTTTTTATCAAATAATTCATATGTGTGTAAACCCTCGCTCTTTGAGCTCGGGTATCAACATCCTCCTCAGGATTCGACGAACATTGATACTAGAGAAACATATATGATCCCTAAATAAATAATTGGGGAACATGAAATGAACTACATCCTGTTTGTTTCATAGCCCCAGTTACGCGGGCACATTTCGACATCTGCAATTATTCTAGGAAAATTGAATGTGCACCATTACAAGTTTAACATATTGATATTGCAAATTGGTCAATGAAAATATTTTGCGTCATCATGAACGAGGGGAAAGTAAACATGTCTTTTTTCATCTCATAGCAATATATTTGTCTGAATCATATAGTGATATCCACTGATTTAATTGTACTTACTACAGACATTTCCAAGGTACGAATGTTGAAGTCAGCAAACATATCTGTATCAAGCAGTCTCACAACAACACTGCCAAATGTACTTGATTGTCCTTCCTCCTCTGGCCAATACAATTCACACTTGTGCTGTAAAACGTGTACAGAAAGGCGCCAAATAGTTTGTGATTAATAGTTTAAATTGTTCTTCCTACTCGTTTCAAACCATGAAATCCACCATATTAGACGAAGCTCTGATATACTTTGTAATGGAAAGATAAACGAAAATAAACCAGTTGAAGGTTACAGACACTAAATGTTCTATGAAGAAAACAAAAACAACAGAAAAATGGCGAAGATAAGTAAATAAAATGATAAAGAGCTGTTGTTTAATTGGCTAATTTTTAACTTTTGTTTCAGGACGTTTTAAGTAAAAAAATAGTATCTGTGTTGGCATTCACGATACAGCCTTACTATGGTTCAAGTCTTACTTGGCCAACAGGACACAAATTGTGTCCGCAAATGGAAAACACTCCAGTACAGTTGATCTATGTTTTGGCGTTCCACAGGGTTCTGTTCTTGGACCTGTTCTCTTCATTCTATACACTCAGCCGCTCTCAAGTGTCATAGATCGTCATCCAGTGTCTCACCAATTGTACGCTGATGACACCCAAATATACAAATCGAGCCACCCAACTGAAGTTGACGCTACCATCCAAGGTGTAGAGAGGTGTATTTCCGATGTGAAGACATGGATGACATGTAACAAGCTGCAGATGAATGATGATAAAACTGAAGCCATTCTGATTACCACACAAAGACTTTCTCATTCACATCCTATACCTCAAACAATAAATATCAGCAACACCAACATTAAATTCACACAGTCAGTACGAAACCTAGGTGTTACTCTAGACAGTACACTCTCATTGCACCAACATGTCATGAACATATGCAAGGCTGCATACCTTGAGCTGAGACGGATCAGCTCCATTTGCAATTATCTTTCAGTTGATGCCACTAAAACACTTGTGTGTTCCTTAGTACTTTCAAGACTGGACTATTGTAACTCAATTCTATCTGGTTCATCTCAGTATCTACTCCAGAAACTTCAAAAAGTTCAAAACACAGCGGCTCGGATCATTCTTCGAGTGCCACGAACAGAGCACACCTCTCCCCTGCTCTGTACCCTACACTGGCTACCCATTCGATCCAGAATCAAACACAAAATGTTTTCTCTGTGCTACGTTTCACTGACTGGCACCAGTCCAACATACCTATCTCACCTCACCCATGTGTACACACCAGCAAGATACTTACGCTCCTCTTCCGACACCCGTATTCTCATTATTCCCAATACCAAAATTAAGTCATACGGACAACGTTCTTTTGCATACCAGGGCCCAGCAACGTGGAACGAATTGCCCACTGAACTTAGACACAAAGACACAGTGATCTCATTCAAGAGTGCTCTTAAAACGCACCTAAAGACTTAATGTTTTCTTACCTTAACTATTTTCAGCATGTTTTTGTTTTCTAATTTCATGGTGTTGTTTTTTCTTTCTTTTCGTAATCATATCATTATATATGTTTTTCTTTTTAGGTGTTATATAATGTTGTAAAGCGCTTAGAGCTTCTAAAGATTAGGCGCTATACAAAGTCCTCATTATTATTATTATTATTATTATTATTATTATTATTATTATTATTATTATTATTATTGTACATATTCCAGTGTACATACTCTTCCACCTTCCACAAGTCCCGTGAGCATCACTATCTTTTCTACGTCATATTGCCACAGCATCCGCCAAAAATCATTGATGTTGTCTTTCGTGGTACCTTTAATAAAATATGCCAGAGGTAACTGTACAGGTGCGAAAACATTAAATACTAAACATTAAAACAAGGTGATAATTATGTTTATGGCATATTTAACAAAATCTTGATCCCAGAAACAAAATACTGTTACTGATGGAACCATTTCCAATATTACTTTTGCTACTCCATAACTGGATGTTGTTATGTATATAAGGACTTAGAAAAAAAAAACCCAAAACAAACAAACAAACAAGCAAACAAACAAAAAAAACCCTCATACACTGTGTCTTCATATTATGTAAATGTTAGTTACATCAACAAAGCTGGCTCGTTATGCTAGCAGCAACATGTACAGTACAAGCAAATAGGAAGAAAGAAAACCCCAAGATAGATGCCAAAGTGTAAATTCTATGATAAATTCCCAATGTGTATTAAATAATGTGTTTATGTTGTCTAAATTGCTAAGTATATTTATTATCCCTAATGGTTTGGCAAGCAATATAGTAGTGCCAGGTAGAAGTTCCATGTATATAATTAAAGACGAGCTGGGGAAAGACACATTCTTTAGTCTTCTTTAATCATATACTCTTTATATCATTCCTGAGAATGAGTTGGAGATTTGAATCCATAAAGAAGTGAAAGAAGCAAGTATTGTATTTATTGTAAAAACTGATAATTATCATATGCTTATCTATGCTAAGATAAGTAAAACATTTGCACTTCATAATGGTAATTTTAAGTTGAAATACTATATAAAACAATATATCAGTTGCTTACCTTGAGAAGCGATATATATCTTTGGACCAGAATAACCCTATAATAATAATAATAATAATAATAATAATAATAATAATAATAATAATAATAATAATAATATTAATTATTATTATTATTATTATTATTATTATTATTATTATAACAATCATACGGAAATACTATTAGTACGCCTAGTAGTAGCAGCAGAAGTAGTGGTAGTTGTAGTATTGGATGTAGTAGTCAAATGTAGAAATAAAAGTAGGTGTGAAGAAGAAGGCGCCAAGGAAGTGGAAAAATAATTTCATAGTAACTGTGCGTCTGAGTTGATTTTTGTTATTTGTTTTTTAACGCACATAGCTGTTTATCGAGAAAATTTTAATAAAAGTATTTTTGCAATGAAGCTTACATTATGAATTAAAACAAAAAAACCAACACTTTTTTGTGTAAAGAAAGACAGAGTTATCACAAGAATGGTTAAGAACAACTAAATTAAACAGACGTGCATTTAATATTAAGTGTATAATATTAATTTAATTATTTTCATGATTATACAAGTAGCACAATGTTTTTCAAACTACAGAATTAAGGCAGTTTCCATTTCGGATCAGTAGTTTCTTCAGAAGCTAACTTAACATAACAATATATCAGCTTCAATTGCCGTAAAGGCTCTTCGGTGCGATCGTGGAAATACTCACGTCAACAAAGGACGCATTGATGTAGTCATTTCCATCATTACTCAGTGGATTTAGTAGGACGCGGTTTACGTCATCTGAAGCCATAATTAAAAACAAAAATGACTTTTGTATTCTTTAGACCCTATATTTTGTCAAATGAATTATGTTAACATTTCTCAAATTAAGGGATAGACACAGGAACAAAACGATATAGTGTATAATTACAATACTTCATGCTGCGCAAACATCATTCGCAAGACAAATCACGAAGATTTAACCGTGACATTTGCTGATTTTGTCACATTTTTATAATTATTCAGTACACTTAGTGTTATTATTTGTTTGTTCATATTCGTTACCTGAAAATGACGATGAATTAAAACTGTTTGATAATACCAAACAGTAGTTGTATAAAGCTTTGTTACTACATTTGTATGCATTTTTTAAATTGCATTCTGATTACAATACTTATTGGGTCGAATCCTTTAGTTAGATTTTTTTTACTTGACATGAAAGGCATATGTTCGTACTAAAACTGCTTTGCTCCCTATCCTCTTTTACTTATAGTTTTATGAGTAAGATATGAGTAAGGTACACGTTTCCTTTATTATACATCCTCTTCATTCCTATTCATCATGAGTACGCATTTAGTTAGGTGTCTTCTTTACTAAACTCCACACCCTCTGTTATGTCTAATTATAAGTTTTAGAAATAAATATTTACTGTTTTGTGGATATATAATGCCTAAATATACTTTACTGTTAATAATGTATAATTTGTGCCTTTTGATGGATGTTTAAGTATTCTAAGGAAGGGTATCATCAGTAAATATGAATACATTTTGGCCATATTCCGTTGCATTTTCGTAAATGAAGGCCACATAATTGTTGCAAGATGAAGATGTCTTCAAATATAGCCTACAAAGAATGTGTAGTGAATTGTATAACAATTGTAAACAAATGTCTTTTTCTACTATATTTCAACGAATAGTTTGCTGACATTACTCTGAAAATTATAATGACACAAAACAAACGGATACTTACATGGATAGAGCTGTTTGTATCTATTTTTGTTCCTGTTTTCAGAGCGAAGAGCAATAGTCATCGGAAGCTGTGGACCTGATGGCAATTTCTGAATAAACAACCAGAATCTATACGTTTTATTTCACGATCATTTAATATAAAATTAGACAAATCAGAAGCAAATGAGTGTATGATAGTAGTCCAATTTTAGTATACCCAACAGAGACGTTTCATACTTGGAACGATTCAAGTATAGTAGTAAGTATTCTTAGTAATTCCAAAGTTCACCAAAGAGGATGATGAAATCAGTTTTTCATCTTCGACATTTATGAGCAGGTCATCTGTGTGAATGCATGAGAGAGGAGGAAAGTTTTATATTATTCAATTTTTTTAAAGAAAATTATGTTACATTATTTCAACGTTGGTTTTGAAACTGCATGCTTTGTATAAAAAACAAAGCATTAGGGTACGATGTTAGAGTTCTTACTATTTGACACCGACGTCTTGTGTTCGTTAAGGTTTATGTCATGTAGAACTGAGTTTATCCGATCCATTGACAATACCTTTCTGTATGCATACTTTACACCAGGGACATTTAAAACATTTTATATCAGGCTTCAAAGCTTTTAAAGATTTGGAGTTTGGTAGATAAATTATAGGTAACTTATACCTCAAATTCTTCTGAAAAATAGTTATCGTCCATAAATTTCTCCTGGATATAATCCCAAAGCCTTGCCAATGGTATAGTTCCTTTCGGCAATTTACGTCCGACATTGTAGTACGTTTCAACGTCTTCCTTCTTTAGCTTGACCACTGTTTTCTCCTGCTTTGGTATTCTCGTGCACGTATTTGCTTTAGCTTCATTTCTTGCTTCTGTGACTGTCAGCATACCATCGTCTTAACAATGAAAAAGCACAAACGTAGAGATGTAAACCTTTAGAAGTATCCGCATATCAACAATATTTTACTTTCAGTCTCCACATCAAATGTTCACTCCATTCTTCCACCACCACCAGCCTACTCTTCTTCTTTAGGCTGCATCCATGATACGAAACTTTCGTTGTCATTTACATATTCGTTTCAAACATCATATCTATTATGATTACCCGCCTCAATCAGCGTAGATAGATTTCTGTTTTTAAAGAAAGAAACCACATTGCCTAAGAAAATAACACTTTAAAAGTCCACCTCGCACCCTCCCTGTCGGGAATATTGCATCCAAATCCATCCAAGTAGTAATCAACCTATCCACACAGAACATCATACAAAACTCTCTCTCTCTCTCTCTCTCTCTCTCTCTCTCTCTCTCTCTCTCTCTCCTGTAGGATGGAAATTGAATTGTACCAATCACATTTGTTAATTTAAATCTCACATCCCTATTCAAGACAATTCTGGGGATTCATATTTTTAAAATACATACATGCCCCTGGATCATATTATACATCGGTGCTGTGTTACACGTCGATATGCAGAATTTGGCAACCAGATTAAACCAGGCGGTCATTTTGTTTGCAATTTAAAATCTTTTATCCCTATACGAGAACATATCTGGACCAAACATAGAGATCCAGAAGGTTTCATAACTCAACAATAGAAACAAAAATGCCAGTTGCTATAGAAAGTCTGCCAAACACGGTTTATTCCCAATGTTTAGGAACGCAAGTGTTAACAATTTTACACTGATGACCGCTGTATCTGACTTGATGTAACGCTGTATCTGACTTGATGTAACGAGCATAAGGCCTTCATGGTCTTAGTCTTAAATTAGTTAACGTTCAACAGGGTAGTCACTGTGATATCAACCGAAAAGAAAATATTTATTTTCACAAAATGTATATTGATTTCATTTCAGATGCATAGGTACACTTTCAAATTAATCAACTCAAATCAATTATGTTTCAGGCATGTATAAATTACATCCATTTCATGGAGGGCAGAGAAGCTACATTTTGAAAGAGCAGCCTCCCAACATGATAATTTATGGAGTGAATAATTCTGGAAACACTAAATCTGACAGAGGTTGAATGCGATAACTTTTTTGATTACATTATTATCATTTGTCCAACTGTTCTGGTAAAAAATATAAAGCAGAAAATGGTTACGCAAAGATGAAACTACGATTGTGACAGATCCTGCGGATGACTGGCTGGTTGATGTACATAAAAGAACCAATACATTGTTTATGATTAATAATTGTGGCAATCCTGACGATGTAAAAGAGAAAGTAACTAGCATAACCAAACTGTCTTTTAGTGGTATACGTTTCGAAATATCAGTGCAAAAATTAAAACTGTGTAATACAAAATTCAGAGAGAATCTTTGGTTTTTAGTGGTCTTCAACAGCAAGGACAAGCGAGTAATGAAAACTCTCTTAACTGAAAATGATCTCATCACGGATGAGGCTCTGCCGTCCGTGGCCTTAGGAACACCTCTTGCACACGATGTCTCTAGCACGTATTCTCTACGACACAATAATGCAATGATTTCTGATTTAACTTCGGCTAGAGAATCTCTTTGCATTGAGCCAAAGGTGTATTTTGCATCTGGCACGATTCCACGTCTGCCTATATCACAGCTATTCAGTTTTGTTTCAGTTTCACTTTTACACTTTGTCTCTGGCACGATTATCCACACTAAATAACACATGGACCTCTTAATTAATGCTGCTAGTTCTTAAATTTGGCAACATTACTATTTTCTGGCACTATATCTATCGAGTTGTATAGATTGTAACATAATCTTTTGTGTTCTGATCCTTTTTTGGTTATTGAAAACAATTCAAACATTATTTTACAAATATGTTCAGCGTGCGATGTCTATTTATTTTTGATGACAACAATTTTGAAACATTTTTCGAACGTAATGACACCGCCATAATGGTGTTTGAGTGTTTGTAGTCGTCTCCGGAAGAGAGATGTACCGAATGTGCAAAATCAAGACGGCCAGATTTAAATATAATTTAAAAGGTTGATATTGTATCATTTTCTTTGTTTACTTACTCTGATAGTATTGATGTAATTTCGTTCTATACCGATGTCTCCTTCCTGAAATATCTCATACGCATTTGCAGATATATCAAATTCATTTTCATTTTTAAATATCAATTTTTACCTGACATTTTTCAAAACATTGACTGTGTCTAAATTGTATTGTGATGGCCTGTCTACATGGTCACTTGCTGTATTAAACAGACTTTCTTTCGCAAGAAACGAAACACTTTTCACATTGATAAAATCTTTTTTTTCTTTTCTTATCCACTGAGACAAATCTATGAATTAACTTTCTCTGAGCTGTTGATATATAACTATGTGCAATATTAAATATTCAATAATGTCAAACATCCATGTCGTGCTTTTGCTTCGTTTGATCCAAATTTGGTGTGTAACCGTGTTTTCGTAGCAAATATGTATACGCTCATCTTCCTGGGACACTTGGGTAAATTCGATTGCCAAATAAAACTGTAGGTTTAAATTATTTTTTTCACTCATGAACTTCTTCAAATATGTCATTGAGAAATTAATGCAAGTCTTGATTATTACCGCAGTAAAATCTATATTGATTTAAACGTTACTTAAAAGCATCTCTCGATCTTGTAGCGTTAAATATATTGTTCCTTAGTCATGCATCTTATTTTATTCCACTTGCAAATGTGTAATAAAGCAAAGCGCGTGCACGTTTTGAAACTTGTTTTGGTATTGGTTTATAGATATTTTAAGTTTAAGCAAGACAAATTTCAATGCAACTTTCACTAATTTGATTGATTTAACCACAATTATTTCAAGTTATATTTCACTATTATTCGTGTGCAATCAAAATTTGAACTTTGATTTTTATCATAAATTTGTGATAAAAGCCCATATCGCTATATAGGGATTCTTTTTTCTAGTAAAGTTATATAGGAACTCTACCACTTACCACTCCTAGAGGAAAGCCATTGCTGACATTTATATGGACTCCGTGTTGGCATTTTGTCGCACGTCTTTTTGTGTTATTTACACAGTGAAATTTGTCTGTTTGTTAACATGCCGTTTTATTTGTATATTTGACGTCCCAGAAAGCTTATTCTGTGCACACAGTTACTATGTCATGAGATCCTTGTACGTAAGCCACACAATGCAAATGAATTACATGTTGTCTTTTGTTGCTTTTTCCATGCTTTATTTTAAACTCTTTCATAATCGCTAGAGCTTATTTTGGTCGTTGATCTAATTTGCTTTTTCCTTAGAGACCGGTCTGCAGGCAGCTAGGTGGTTCTCAATTTATATAGACAAAGAAAGGTCATCCTAAACAATAGTCGAAAAGCAGACTTATGGCTTTGAACTCCAGCTAGTATATGTCTGCAACATAACATTAATTACCAGCTGTAAACATTATGTGTATATTAGCATACAACAAGGCTTGTCCAGAAGCGACAGCATCATATCATAATAGTAGTCTTATGTACACATTCCGCCTAAATGATACCGCGTAATTATCTTTAAATCAAAACCACAATTGTAGCATTTTTTAGTAACATTGATTAACATCTTGATTTCTTCTTGCAAAATATTTTTGAAAAATTAGAGGGAAAGATTAATACATTATTCAAAATTATATCATCTGCAGCAAATTAAAATATAAAGCAACTGTATAGTCTTTCTAATGGTTCAGACCAGAATCTATATTAAAATAAATATTTCACACCATAGATATCTTGTAATTTTAAACATTTTGTACTGTTTATGCAGCATTATATGCCTAAATCTAAAACGATTTACAGTGTTGCTAACTGTTCAGACCAGAGCAGAATGTTTAGTGAATAATGACTTGCCGTAGACATATGCAATGTATTTGTCATTTATAAGTGGCATGATACAATTCCTTGCCAGTTGTCTGGACCATAATCTTAAACATATAGACATTTCGCTGATGGCAATTATATTTTTCCGAAAAGACAATGATACTTTAGTCAATAACAATTTGTTGAGCCATGTTAAAGAAATCTTTCAGAAATGTCGATGGCAGATATATAAATTAGAACGGAAAGACAACATTGGAAATAATTAGATCAATTTTGCGAAATTCGATACAGAAAAAAACAAAGAAAACTAGGATCCAAAAACAACTACAAATCAGAGGCCTAATAGAAAGTTATTTGGGAAAACAAAAATTGAAAATAATGTCCTAAGTGATGCTTCTGCTACTTGTTTCATGAAGGCCTTTTCGGTGATTGAAAGCAAATACAAAATTCTCGTTTATAATGCTGTCAGTTTAGCATTTTTCTTTTTGGTTTGGCAGTACACTTATTTAGGTACCTTTGTTAGTTGCATCGATCAATACAAATAAATGTGATTATGAAACCAAACACTAACTTATATCGACGAAAGATGGACTTTCGTAAACAACGACATCCTCCTCCTTTGGTGCCAAATCCTTTGCGCTTGGTATATTGGATAGTGGAGTCTTCCGCTTCCTGCAAAGCAAAGCAAAACAAAACAAAAACAAAAAAAAAAAAGCAAAAAAAACAAGAAAGACCCCTCACCCTTCCAAAAAAAAAAAAAAAACAAAAAACCCCGCAAACAAAACAAAACTAAGAACAAAACAAAACAAAAACAACGGGACTACTTCATTTAAGACGTACATCTCTACCTTTAACATGCATTAAGTGAATAAATAATTAAGTGTTTTTGAAAACGCATTGAAAACATAGATTGTTGATTGTTCTGGCCTAGAATTCCAGGAGTAAAGTGATAAAAACACCGTACTCATTGCTGCACAATAAAGAATAAAGTAACCTTGTAACAAGTCTGCAAAATATTTCAATTTTGAAGAAGAGGTGAAAGGCTGATACATACAAATATGTAATGGGCTACTGAAAATGCGCCGGTTGCAAGTTTGGGACTTGCGCTCAGCATCGAGCAGTTTGAAAAACAAAAACACAGTATGAAGTGAAATATATAAAGACCACAATCATTACGAGCTTTTATCTCAGCATTATAACAGCATCACTTGTAAATTGAAACAGATACAGAATCTAGATTTCCAATTATATCAAATTGCGAATATTGAGAGTCTCTATGTTGCAAATGCAATAACCCTTCTTTCAAAATGAAGACATGTTATTAAAGAAAAGATGAATGTTTTCTAATCTATTTCTTTACAGCTATAACATTATGCAAGAGACAACGAGTATTTCACTATTCCTTTGTCTTTTTCTCCTAATGTTTCAAACAATCCTGCCCATTAATAAAAATATTGTGTACTGTAATGTTCAGGTGAAGCACTAACTCTCACCTTTTGACAACTATAATTACGACGATGGCGACAATTAAAGCAATTACAGCAACAGCAGCGCCGACAGATCCTCCAACGAGACCAACATCGCTATAAGTTTTCTGGACCATTGCAGAAGCTGAAATACAGGAAATAAGCACTATCCAATGCATATCTAAGTGAGTGAGTGATTTATTTGAGTAAATGTTAAATGTTCGTAAGGTTCGGAATTGTTACTATATCTATCTATCTATCTTATATATATATATATATATATATATATATATATATATATATATATATATATATATATATATATGTCTATAATTGTTTATTTTCATTACGTAACATGGAAAATGCAACCGCAGTTCTTTTGGTCATAAATGCAGTTGGTCGCGAAAAGAATGTGTCATCCAATTCAGTTCTCACGCTGGTCAGTTATATTGCTATTAAATTCCTCGTACGAGATTTGAATCATAAGACAGTTAGGTGTATTAGTCTTTTCTTTACGACATTCACGGAATTTGCATGTGATCTACTGCATTTGTAACCTCATGAGTGCTAAAAATGTAGCATTCAATCCTTCTATAGGTCCAGGTTTGCATTCCGACAGTAAAACGTTATTTAACGGAGTCTAAAATAATCCTGAAATATTGTATTAAAATATTCTTATTATATATTCTGTATTATTAGACTAAAAAGCCCGAAATATTTTATGAAGAAGCCCTAGACTAAAAGTATAACTAAACTTACGAAACTGAAATTGAGTTTAGCATAGACTAAAGCTCGTAGAATATTGTATTATAGATATAGTTTAGGCTACAAGTAACCATATAATTCCAAAACTGAAACGAAATCTATTGGAGACTATAAACACCCCCGGAATACTATTAAAAAGCAGAGACCTAAAGTAATAAAAAATTTCAGAAACTTAAACAGAATTGAGCAGAGGCCCAAAACATCTTGATTTTTTTTATGAAAATGGCTGAGCCTAATAGTAATTTTTATAATTCAGAGACTGATGCAAGCTTTAGCGAGGTATAAACAATCCTGAATATTATATTAAAAGTATGGCCTGGGCTAAGAGTAATAACAGAATTCCGAAATTGACGCAAAATTCGACGGAGATGAAGAAAAAAGAGTAATACTGAATTCTGAAACAGAAATTGAATTTAGTCGAGACTACAGAAGCCGGAATATTTTATTACAATGTCAGAGACTAAACGAAATACTAAAATTCTAGAGCTGCAACGAAATTTAGTGGAGACTAAAAATGTTTCTTCCATTATATTTGAAAATATGACGTAGAGTAAAAATGATGATAAATATCCGAATCTGACACATATACAGCTGAGGAACAAATGTCGAGGAAATATTCTTACAATTTGAAAATTTTAAAAATTTACATAAAATCTGTATAATTCAATAACTGACAAAAAAATTAAACAAGAAATCGGAAAAATAAAAACTGTTAAACAAAATTTAAAAGGACAAAAAATTGATAATAAAAGTTTCAGAAAGTGGACATTTAATTTTCAAAAACTAACAAACGAAAAGTAATGCAGAAAACAACAAAAAACAAAAGACAAAAACAAATTGAATAATAAAACACATACATAAAAAGTATAATAAAAATTTGCAAGTAAAACAAATTGTTAATACAAATGTATTCCAAATTTTAAAACATAGAAAGAGCAAAAACACATTTTAAAATAAAAATTGAATACATGAAGAAAAAAAAAAAAGAATTTAAAAAATAAAAACAAAATTTGAAAACATACATTAAAATTTAAAGAAAAATGAAACATGAATTTACCAACAAAGCCCTTTTGACCAATACACATCTTGACTGACCAACACATATCCTTACTGAGAAACACACATTTTTACTGATCAACCGACCAATACCCACTTTCCTAACAAACACTTGCACACAGATAAAAACCCAGATGTATGGGGATGTAAAGTACGTGGAGAGTTATACAGACTAACATGCAGACTGATATTGGCTACTAGAGACAGACACACATACATACAAACAGACGAGAGGAAGGAGAATTACATGATGGTTAATAATTACAAGCCACAACCCACCTTTGCTATCCAACACCACATATTCAAGGAAAACAGAGGAGGGAAAGATTATAAGATTCGGTCACTCACACCTACTTATGCACAAACAAAATATATCCTGATTAACACAGAAATGCACTAATCCTTACCAAGAAGCAAACATATATCCTTCTTAGCAAAAAAAAAAAAAAAAAAAAAAAAAAAAAAAAAAAAAAAAAAAAAAAAAACAGAAGAAAAGAAAAACAACAACAAAGAAATACACGTCCTTATAAGCAAAGAAGGGGTAGGGGACTATTTTACATACATACATACATACATACATACATACATACATACATACATACATACATACATACATACATACATACATACATACATACATACATACATACATACATACTTTAAGATATGTGCATTAACTCCCTTGTAGTCACTCTTCTAAACTTAAATCTTTGTTAATTAATGAATTTTGTGCCGGAATTTTTACATATTACATAACTATTGAGACATATTAAACCATTGTTTACCACATATTTGGTTTCAAGCTAATGCATATCATACTATATAGATATAGCCTCAGTTTGCACATTAGTGGGCACGTGTACACCAACTACAAAAGTGAGTGGGGACAAATAGGTGTTCCCTGTCCACAGGAGATATGTGTCTTTCATATACCGGAAAATATGTAGGTTGTAGGGATTTTTAATGTTGAATCTTCGGAGGTTATCCTTATGAATGAATGTCCTTTAAGGCTCGTCTCACTGTATATTTTTCAATTACACTTTTATAGTTGGTGTACATGAACCCCATAATGGTGATTATTGAGGTAAAATGGACATATTATTGTGCACATTAGCTTGAAATCTAAATATATGGTAAAAGTTGCTACAATATGTGTCATGCTGATGTAATATATAATTAACAATACAATTTATTAATTAAGAGTTACTTAATGTAAGAAGAGTTGATCAGAGAGAGCATGCGAACGTATCACAAAACATTTTTAGAAAAGACAATAGACGTTAATATATCACACAATATTATTTTATTATTTTTATCATACATTGTTATTAATATTAATATTATTATTATTATTATTATTATTATTATTATTATTATTATTATTGTTGTTGTTGTTGTTTTGTTATTATAAGAGATGTCCAGATAGCACAGTGGTAATTCACTTACTTACAGATCTTTGGTCTTGAGTTTGTTCCTGGCTTTGATATTGAAAGGGTGCATGCTTGCGTATAGAAAGACGATGCATTGCTGATTCCCCCCACCTCAACCATAACCAAATCTAAATCAACATATGAGCCTTCAAGAGAACTTTGAATGCAATGTTAGAACTTCCCAATATAGAAGTGTTTTGTTGTAATACTACTACTACTACTAATGGTAATAATAATAATAATAATAATAATAATAATAATAATAATAATAATATTAATAATAATAATATAGACACACATACCGATGTACTATTAAGTATACCATAACACAAGACTTGGGTTTGAGTTTTGTTATATATATAATTTATGGATTTGTACAATTTTACTTGATTTCTAAAGTTTATTAATATTTACGTTTTAAGTTTTTATTTAAATAATTTTGCGTTTCAATTTCGAAATTGATTTTTAAAATGCTTTCTCAAGTTGATTGTAGTATTTTTGATATTTTTGTATATTTATTTGTTTGTTTGTTTAAAATATTTTGTTTAAAAATTAATGTTTTTATATTTTAAATTGTCTTCTATTTTTGTTTTGTTCTTTAAAATTGTTTTACGTAAATATATGTTTATAAATTATTTCTCTTCCTCTTTACAATTTTTACTTTGTATTTTCTAATCTTTTTAAAGTATCTAGCTTAGTTTTGCAGAAACATTTTCTAAAAATTCTTTTATAAAAATGTTAAAGATTACATTTTTTTACTTCTGTTAAAATTCTTTGCAATTATTGAAATTTATGTAGAATTTTAATTTGTGCCCGTATTTTCTTTTTAGATTTAGCTGAATCGCAGTTTGAGCTTTGTAAGTTGGGTATTTGTTTTAGTATCGGCCTACCCAATACAATATATCGTTACTTTCTAGCCCCCGCTAAATCCGTGTCAGTTTTGTGATTTTAGTGTTTTTTTTTTGTTTAGACTATATGTTTAAATATAATATTTCGGATTGCTTTAGTTTGCGCTAAATTCCGTTTAGGTTTCAGAACTTCAGTATTACCTAGAGTTTCGGCTATTTTATTAAAATAGTGTGGAGCTTTTTAGCATCCTTTAAATTGCCTGTCAGATTCGGGCTTCTGGTATTGCTTTTCGTCTCTGCTATTTTAAAATAATATAACAAAATATTTCCTCTACTTTAGTTTCAGGCAAAACACTATGTTAGTTTCGGAACTTCAGTATTACCTAAAGTTTCCGTCATTTGAATACAATATTACATGTGATTTTAGTCTCCACTAAAGTTTGTTTCAGTTTTGGAATTTTAGTATGCCTTTTACTCTCAGGCTAAAGGCAGATATGTTGGATATATGATCGCCATCATATTAAATCGCTGCGTAGGGTTCTTTTAACTTTGTAACATCCTCAGCCAAATTCTCCAACGTTGCAAGTTATGAATGTCTGACTTTTCCTCTTACGTATTTGGCAAAATCTTCCCATTCTGCACCAAAACCATTGCAGAGAAAGATCGCAACAAATGTACCCTAAATCGAGTGTGACGCAGTAACGAATATGTGCATTTTGCTTCATGTTTAAAGATTTGACCACCAAACAAATTTTACAATCTTTGTTGAAGTGGTGTTATCCTGACCAAGGGAGGTAACCCATTGGGGTATTTTGGTTACAAACATTCCATTTCACCTATATAACCTCATCACAATCGCTGTTTTGAATTTCGCTTAGTCACGTGCAAATTTTATTTTAATAGTGACATCTTTTCAAAACCACGGCCTAATGATAAATTCCCATAACTGCCATACCACCCGTCCCATGTTAAATTCCCTTAACTGTCACACCATCCAGCCATAATGTTCTATTTCCTTAACTGTCATACTGCCCCATAATGTTAAACTCCCATAGCCACCATACCGTCCCCCAATGTTAATCCTATGGATGTTTCTAATATTAAATTAACCTAACTGACATAGGGTCATATTTTCAAAATGGATGCGTAATGTTAAATTCCCATATCACTACTCATGCTTTTGTGTGCTAAAATAGAGTGCGCGTATAGGTATATTCATCAGTTAGTGGTAAACACACGTTCTTATAAGCATATTTCTATATGCAATTAAGTACTGTTGAACTAAGACATCACATTAAAGCACAGCTCTTAACTCGGCCCCCGTCGTTATCAAGTTACGCCTCTATAGTTAACAGGCTGTTTTGGAATTTAAAGAACTACCATCAAGAAGAATTTTGTACAAACATCACACACAAAAAAATAGGCAGTAATGCAACTCATCGAATAAATTTATATATTTTTACTTGCATGCATGTTTAATATACTTTAATTAGAGAAAATAAATATGGAGTGGTATGAGAATTTATCGCTACTCTTCAGCTTATAACGTAATTGTTGATTTGTTGCATTTTCATTTCTGGATGAAACTGATGGGTGAAGTACCAATAACTAGAATAAAGGAATCGCGATACAAAAGAAATTCAACAGCCATTTCTTGAGTTTTGTGCGTTGGCTCGTAGAGTTTCATTTGTGTTGACATTTACACGCTATGTATATACCTTTCTATTACGTTATAAAGGGTGTGACTACATTCGTAGCACGTGACATTTTGCCATTATGTTACTGATATTGCACAGCGTTCGGTGTTTCAGAAACTGCATTTTTACTTTGTTATGTATGATGTTTATATAATATTATAAATATTTTAGGAAATTATAAATGTTTCTTCACTTTAATATTTGCTTAAATCTTAATGTTATCAGGAAAAACATGTTTAACTAGTGTCCTTGAATTAGGTTGTTTTGATCAATATGTTTTCTCAATTTGAAGGTCAAGGTTGAATTTTGTTTACAAGTAAAATTCCATTAAGATAACACATGTTCTAGAACATTCTGTCATGTGACCAATCTTTATATATGCCATGTTTGGTGGACATTTATTCAGTTTTGACATTACCATCAGTCTTGTAAAGAGCTATTACAGTTGTGAAAATTCATTCCAAATTCTAAGAGAGGAATTATTTTAAATATTCATTGGATTATAACAGTGCTCACAAACTTTTGGATTTTGGATTTTTAATTGATGATTTTGGAATTTAAGTGAACTTATTCAGATATTTTGGAATACTTCATTTTGACATCAGCACATCAAAGATTACTAGTACATCAGGACTTTGGAGACCATTAGCACATCATAACATTCAAGGACACAGCCGTGAATTCGGAACATTCTATATTTAGGACTTGTGATTAGAACAATCATTCTTATTGGATTATTAGGATTTCAAAACACATTACTGTAAGTGACTTTTTGATTTTTCATTTTAATTATCTAGTAATAAATTGCTTGTTGATTTTTACTTGATTTGTTGGTTTCACTTTCTTTCTGTTACATTTTTCTTATTTTACGTAAATACGATTGTCTACAGAAGAATCTATGTTAATGGTGCATCGGTATGAACAATAGTTGGTGCAATAGGTACCCTAATTTTTAATTATCGCTATAAGTTAAGCATCTTCTTGTATAATTTTGTGTTTTGTCTCGAGGAAAAAATTACTTATATCACAGTTCTAAAGTTTAAATTACTTAACTAATTTCATTGAAAGAAAAAAAAAACAACATTTTTTCATTAACAATTTTCGCTTCATCAATTATGCCAACTATTATAGGTCGCAAAGTTTTACTTTTAAGTTCCTTTACGTATTCAATCATTCACTACTTCCTTAGCTTTTTTATACATAACAAAGGTAAGTACATAACTGAGTATATAAATTAAGACTCAAACAAATCAATTCAGCAACGAGTTAAACAAATACAACAATTAATTGATGAATACATAACATTGCGTTCAGAACGCGATTACAGGACATTAACTATTTTGTGACCTTTTTTTCTTCTAAACATTCATTATGTGCAATTAAAATAATTCAGTAAATCTCACATCGATAAAGACCGAAGTTTAGTAGTTTTGTTTGAAATGTTCAATTTAACAATGTGTTTATCGCATAGCGAAGTGTTTATTCCAATAAAATTAAAAGAAGCAGCAGAAAGGAAAATCAGATATTATGAAAACCTTCTGATCCCAAGATCTATAGTCTCTTCTCTCATTTGTCATCAAATTCATGTATTGCATTAGTAATGATAAAAATCATGACGTAAGCCTACTTATCGTAAACAGCATGGAAGAAGAACGTTTCTTTCCAAAAGTTAATTACATAACAACACCTTAGCCAATATTTTGAAGAATTTTTATAAAATGCTGTTTTCCAAAAACCGTATTTGCTTTACAATTTGTAAGAAAAGGAGGAAAGGAAAGTAATGATGTTGCTTTTGGATATATTCTTTCTCGTTTATGATGACATGGGGGAGGAGGTTAAAAGTGAAATCGTCAAGGGTTGTAAGTGAGTTATTGTCCAATGACTTGAGCTTTAAAGAGGGCCGGAGTAGATCAGTTGGTAAAGCGTCAGACTCGTAAACCATGGGTCGTTGGTTCGATACCAGCCCAGGCCAGTCTAGAACGGCAGCCTATGTGCGTCCTTGAGAAAGGCCCTCAGCCAATACAAGTGCCGTTAAACCAGCAACAACGTAAACAATCTTTAATTTTAAGCAGTATACAGAACGAAGAATCTGGGTGAAATGTACATTGATGAAAACAAATAGACTGTACTCTTTTTAGGAAGGTGATTTTTTAATCACTCTGTGATGAGATTGTTGTAACACTTGCGTGCTACTGCGTAAAAACAAAATTACCATCTCGTGTAGGGGTATGTGAACATTGCTAAGAAACTTCAGTACTACTGTGTGAAAATAAAGCTACTATCTAATGTGAATGCTTAATTAAACTTGTTGAACGTTAGAAATGGTATTAATCTGTACACATACTGCTGGTATATAAACATTGCTGGGACAACGTAAGCACTACTCTGTGAAAACAAAAATACCTCAGAGTCCATAGTGATATTTCAGTGCTGGGCCAATTGTAGCACAATGAGCGGAGCGACGAAGCATGATGATACAGTCCGTGTAAAGTATGATGACGCATTCCAGGCAAAAGCAGATGACAACATAAACTAATTTTAAATGTTTTAAGCAACATAAATATCATTTAAATAAATCTTGGAATATTACTAGTTAGAGAAAATAGCGATTCCAAAGCAAGTAAAGCAATGATAGGTCCTTTAATGTGGGTACAACTAGTAATGAATTAAGACGTAGGAATAAGCAATATTTAAACAAACTCTACGAAAAACGTAGAGATTCATTCAATATAAATTTAAATAGTTACATATTTTACTTTGGCAACAATTAAGATTTGCATACATTTTTCGATCGCATTGAACCATACTTGAAGTCGTTATTCGAAAAATTCAACAGTTTGATTTGTGTAAAAGTACAGCTAGACCTAATGATCAGACCGTTAAAAATTGCTGACGGGAGAGCATGTGCAAGGCACAATTCCAGAAGTAAAACAAATTAATAGAGAGAATTTAACGAGCAAACAAGACCGATACATATATTGAGCTGAGGTGAAATGGATCACGCCACTACGTTATTTTACACTTTGCATAACAAATTTGAACAGGAAATAAGCAAAAATAACAGACGAATGTTCGACAGGATTGAATATTTAACAGCACACAGAGATAGGAATGAACTGCACAAAAGAAGTTCATACATAGTGTTATCTGACTGGGTTAAAGATAAAACAGCTTGCATACATATGCAATACAAGATAATAAACGCTTTTTATATACATTCGAATCAATAGTGGAGATGATAAGCACAAACCGTCCAAGTGCAATATAGACAAGTATAGTAGACGGTTTAGTTGATAACTAATGAAAATTGAAGACATAATCAAAGTTGAAAATGAATTTAATATATCTGTCAATGTGTATAAAATATTGGATGTGGCGTTGTCGCAAAACGACAAGAATCGTCCGTTTGGGATGACGACAACAAGGGAGGATATTCCAGAGGATGAAGAAGAAAATAAGAAGAACAGCAAGAACGAAAGTCTCATATACATAAATAAAGAAACTGCATTACAAACCTGTTAAAGTAGCAGAAAAGGAAGGGGATGGATACGCTGTCATGTAGATTCTATTCGATTCAAACGATCCTAATAACTATATAGATAGAAGGTACCATTACGTTGGTAAACATATTTGTCCAGATTGGTGCCATCAGAGATAAACAAACGTGGCAATTAAAACTATAGCTGCAAAACATGCTGGAATTACTTTTCAGTCCACCAAAAAATATTACTGGAACACAAACATTTATGTTACGATATATAGTACTCAGAAGATATAATGCTTAAAGAGAGGTCAATTGTCAAATATATTGTTTTGTTATTTTCTGCAATTCTGAATGCATTATCGTGCCAGAGGCAATGAGTACCGTTCTGGAGAAACAGCATCAAAAGTTGGACACAATACCGTTCCACACATTCCATCAGGGATTTTCATATATCTTAAGTCATTTCGCAAAGTTACAAACCAATCATTTACAGATATAATGATATGTTTGATGTGTTTTACAAGTTATCAGGTATTACAGCGTAATTGAGCGTAATTGAGCGTAATTGAATTGTACGACGAACTGAGATAAAAAGATGCAAAACCTTTGATCTTCCCTCAGGATGAAAAACATAATTTCGATTCATCTAACATTTGTCAGATATGCAAAAATTTTTTTTTCTCTAAACAAAGTTCGGGATCATGACCATATAGAGGTGATGCACATAACCAATGCAAGGTTCAGATATCCAAAATTCTTTTTACGCGCCATTTATAATTTGTCAGGCTACGATTCCAACCTGATTATCAAGGAGCTTGTACAAATATTCAAGACATGAAGACAATTATATTTCAGGCAACATGGACCTTGTGGCTGATTGAACAGCTAGTTGAAAAGTTAACTAAAGACTATTTACAGATATTATAATGGTATATTGCAAGATAACTTACGATTTTACTTGAGAGTAAAGAACATAATTGGAGATGTTATTATACAAATAAAAGAATGAATCTCAAAATATGTTCCAAATGGCTCGAAGAGAAAAACATAACTGAGTTATAAGACGTGATAATTAATATAGAACATATATAAAAGAATACAACAAAAAACAAATGGAGAGATGAAAATAGATAACATTGTTGAAAGTACACGAGAACATGGAAAGATGAAAACAAAGCACTACAACGAGTATTTTAAACAAAGGTGCCACAGGGTATGGCAATTGGCTATAATTTTAGAAGCATTGAGTCAATACATTAAATCACACACGACATTGAATATACTTTCTGTTATATTAGTTCATTTCAAAATTAGACAGCTAAAATTGTACCATACTAGAAGGTGTCAGTGATTATGAACAAGACACATATCCCGTTATTCCATGTGTGTCTTTTGCTTTGTTCCATCGTAATCAACAAAGATATGTTTGCACTGGACAAATACAAGATGCACAGTAGCAAGCGAGAACAGATCTTTGCATGAACAAACGTCCTCGAGTAAAGAGATGCAAGATCAGAAGAAAATGAGCTAAATTATTCAACATTGTTAAGTTCATCATTAAGGACATATTGAATAGTAGTGTCTCATCTAGCTTCTCTGCATGCTAATCATATATTGCTGTAATGGCAGCTATTGTGACAACCAAGCAACCAATACACATTCTGATTTGCAGAAGCTACACAATTCTGCACTATTTTATTTATCAGACACATTTTGAAAATATTTTCCTCATTTCTTTATGTAGTCTTATTGAAACCTAAATGTTGAAAAGTTATCAAGCTAGCTTCCAATGCAGATAGAGGCACAACGCAGAATACAAAATCGAGAAAAGTATCTAATTACATTTTATGTCATGTAATCAGCTTTCAGTTCAATTTCTAAGCTGTCCAAACTGTCCGTTGGAAGAAATCTGCTAATAAACAATGCTACACTATAAATAATGACATCTGAAAATAATTATACGTCTGCTTAATTTGTTTCTCGTTTAGATATGAATGCAAATTCGCAGGATGTTCAAGTTTTACATTCTTTCATTTTGTATTCGCTGTTTTCTTTTCCACATCTGTCACATTCTAAAAGCAAATTATTATCATCCACTCAAAATTTTAATATTCTTAGATATTGCTCTGTATTGTGTATTGTGCTTCCGACATTTATTTTAACGGAATAATGTTGTCTGCAGGTCCCCAACTGATAAGCGATATATCGAATCATTTCCATTTCACGAGTATATACTTTGTACTTTTCATTCCTGTGGTCTACAGAATGCCCTCAATATCCACTTCCTTCAAATATTCCAGTTTGTAAACTACCGAGAGCACCGATAGTTATTTTCCGGACTTTGAATATTTCCTCGGTCAAGTTAGGAAGGTATCGATTTGCAATATTGTCTTGTATTCCGAAATTCTGACTGTTTATCATATTTTTAATTTAGGAGTTCCAAAGGTACCATTTGTCACATATAAAATAGATTCATCCCATTTTTGAACTGTTTCTGTCCTTACTCGCTCCAACTGTAGTCATGTCTATTGATGTGTGACGAATGTCAGTCAACTAGGTTAGGTAAAACGCCATCCCATATTCTGGTTTTATTTTGAGTTACAATGCTTATACATTCTTGTGTTCTGTTGTTTTATTGAGCCTCTCCGCTAAAAATGCTTTGTTTGTCTTTGTCTGAAAAAGTTGAAAATTACTCAGTATTTATGTCTTCCAGAAAATCCCTAACTTTCTCTTTCTATGACTCTTTTACCTCATCAAACTGTATCTGTCAGGCTCTATTTCTTAGACGATTTCTCTGAAAATACAGTGTGTATGCGTTGTAGATGTTATTTTCTCTTCCGCATTTATTATCTTAGCCAGAGCTTATTTTAAGAAGAAATCTATCACTGTCAAGATGTATTTGTATTGACTGTCGTAATTTTTCATACGCTGTAATGTCTGCCTGCCACTGACCATATACATGACTCATATAGACCTTTTAAGATGGAAATCTTTTCAAGATTTCTCGTGTAGTGTGTAGCTAGATTGAACAGTTAACCATTCTTTCAACTCACGTTATTTTATTTTATTTGATTGATATTTATATAAGCAAACTCTAATTTCGGTATCGTAGTAAAGATGTCTTAAATACCGTTCTGTTTTAGCCATTTATAACGGTATAAAGACATCAAGAAAATGCTTTACCCTTGAGAAATTATCTGTAGAAGCTATCAACAAGCCAACAGGACATACATCTACAACGGGAACATTTATTTTCTGCAATTTACAACATTTCTTCAATCCTTTCAAATGTAAGAATGAGTTCAGATTTAAGCCACATTTGGCATTCATTCGGCTGATTTCAATACAGCTACTTAATATACTGAATCACCATGTGCTGTTTAAAATCTAACTATTTTTTCCGGAAATTCTATTTCTCCTTTTGTGACATCGTTTTAGATCTATCTCGTAAAGATTACAAGGGCTTTGAATTGCAATATAAATTTAGCCAAATACAAATCTGTATATTTATTCACATCAAATACGTAATTTATTTCTTCATCATACCGTACATTCTCGTTGACCTTGCTATCAGAGCATACATTGATCGATAGCTGACTATTCAGCGGGTTATTACTGGATATTCACATATTTTTCGTGCTTTCGAGAAATATGACATTTTTGTTGGCTTAAGTTTATGAATTTGAGAAGGAAGTTACTGTTTTCCCTGTTCGTTGAGTCTTTAAATTCGTGGTTTATAGTACCCAAGAAACCATGAAAATTTGTACCGCATAAAGATCGTGGTTTCACCGAATACCCTGGATAGAAGGTCACATAATATAATTTTCCATTCTTTTCTATGTAATGATTCTTACACCAAGACAAATATCCAACCGAACCAGTCCCAGCAAAATGCACAGCAAGCTCTATTTTGCAATCTTTTATTTGTTTCATCTTCAATTATCGAATGATTTCAAATATAAAATATATGCAGCAGTGTCTCAGGAAAGACACATATGTACTTACTACATTCAATGGTTTTAGCATTGAGATACACAGCACCAACCTATCTCAATGCTATGATCATTGAATGAAATCTGCAAATATGCATCTTTTCTGGAACATTGCAGGATATATGTTTATATTTGAAATCAACAAATCAAAATTGATATTCTCTTGAATGTTATTTAGTAACATAAATAGATTTAACCATATTATTATTCCACCTAAACTTGTAAACAAATGGACGTCATGTCTTTATACTATAATTGTCGCTTTAATGTTACATTCATGAAATATGTATATCATCTCTTTGAACAGTTGAGTTTATATGACATAGATCTGTAACGCTATTTCGTGTTGTTTAAAAAAATTCAAATTATTTTGCGAGGTAATCATGCTTTGCATGGTCCTTGTCAGCATACATTGCCATTCAAGGTGCTACAAAGGGGTCCAGCACTGAAGTATTACTATCGCCGAAAGGACTTGATGGTATTTTTGTTTTCACAATGTCGTGCTGAAGTGACCCCAGCAATGTTCGCAAACCAGCGTTAATATGTGCTGATTAACACTATTTCAATAGCTCAGCTAGTTGAAATAACCTCATACACTAGATCGCAATTTTTGCTACCACACAGTAGTACTGAAGTGGCCCAGCAATATTCTCGTATTTCTAAACGAAATGGTAATTTACTTTGCACGATAAAGTACGAAATGTTCCAGGAATTCGATCATCTTGTGATTAGGAAATCCACTTTCTAAACACTCTACCATTTAGTAGTTTTCACAAATTTACAATTTGCCCTGAAAATCCGATACACCCTTTGATTACATCTACATCTACAGATCTTACTATTTTACATTAAAAAGTCACCCGCCGTTTGTATGCTATTTTGTTGCATTTAAAAGTGCAAATTCGAAGCTTCTAAAAAAATAAAATGTGTATTTAAAGCAATAAAGAAATACGGAGATGTCTGCATTGTGGTCTTTCTTTATTCAGTCTTTCTCAGGTCAGGTATATACAATATCAGTACATATAATGAGTACCTTAATGACATCCGCGAGTAGTAACACTTAGTGGTTGGAAGGGGGGGGGGGGTCAGGGGGAGGAGTAAACATGCAAAGATATTCCAATGAAACGATCTATATTGTAAAACAAACGTGAATGAGAATTAAATTGATTTTGGTACATGACCTCACACAAGATATATAAATACTAAGCCCCACCTACTTCGCGCGGGTCTCCAATAAAAATCAAGAGACAAACTTTACATTAATGAAATATGTCACAAAATTTAATTTAGTTCAGTATTAAATAACGGACATAAATCCATTATGAAATTATGTTGTGAGTAATTTAAACTTTCCTGCTAAAAAACATTGCAACAATCCTGTACAAGTTGCATAACTCCGAGATCTGCATTCGAAAATGTTTCGCAATCTTTACTGAACCACATCACAGTACAAGTTAGAGGAAAATAATGTTTGTTTTTACATAAAAGAGAGAAATGTAGTAAATGGAAAAAGTGAAGCAAACGCATCACGCGGAGACTATTTTTTTTATTTGAACTGGAGTGAGTGACGTATCTGTTGTACACAGTATGACATGCAGCTTTCAGATCGTATATGATCTGTGTTATCTAATGTACTTTCACTACTGGTGTTAAAAGACTTTAATGTTGCTAATATATACTATCGAACAAATTAAATAAATACTACATTTTATTGGATTTGATTTTATTTGGGCCAAATTTCATGTTGTGAACAATAAAGAGTCATAAATAACATTAGGTTACTGAAGAAGTTATGTCTCTGTAGGTCGACCTATTGATTGATATAAAAGTTAATGTATTGCTTATTCCATCAGGATGCACATACATACCTATATCACATCTAGATCCCTGCCAGCCTGGTTGACAACCAGCATCCACCAAACAATTTCCAGAGACTTGATTACAAGTTTCATTTAGACAATGACCACACTGATGTACACAATTTTCGCCGTAATGTTTCGAATCACAATCTGGAAAACGTGATTATTACCAATTAATATTGACATGTGGTACAAGACCGTGATTACATGAAAATAAAATTTATAAATATGCATGGCTTTCTTATATATTGGATAAATAATTTTTTAAATAATGTGTGCCAAATGTTTCGACGAAGAACATACTTTCGTCATGAAAAGATTGTCATGGCAGCATTTTAAGTTTATCATATTCTTTTAAATTTAGTGTAAAAATATTCTGAAAATATCTAATGAACCTATAATATGCTTGACTGGTTTATATTTTTGAATTCAACGCAATCAAATTTCATTATAATTAATTTCTCTAGGATTCAATCACACACATTAAAACAAATTGAGGATGTTGGTGTCAAATTTAAGTGTATTGCAAGGCTAAAAGTGACGTAACAACAACATTACTATATAAGATACATTAAGCCAATTATTATCTCACTGAAGCATATAGAAACAAGCAGGTAAATATTGAACGTAAGATGATAAGATGTGGGGTTACTTGTGTCTTTCTAAAACGTAACGTGATACTTCAAAATATTAAGTATAAGTATAGCAAGAATACTGCAACAATAAAAAACGACCGAGTCTGCTCAAAATGTACGTCACCTTAGAAAGCCTAGAAATTCACGACCTGCTTTAAATGGAATCGAGAAAATGTATTTGCAGTTCATGATAGTTAACAAGCGTACACTGATCAATATCTAACTTTTCATTGGGTTATTAATGTATATTCCGCTTTTTCGTGGTTTTGAGAAGCATTACATGTTTGGTGGTACTACATGTTTGGTGGTACTTGAATTTGGGAAGGGATATACTGTTTTCATCGAAAGATGACTGTTCGGTGAGTGATTAAATTTGTGATTTGTTGTACACAAGAAACTGATGAAAATTTGTACCGCATAAGGATGATGGTCACGTAATACCATGGACACAACGTTATATCATATAATTTCCCATTATCTTCTGTGTAATGATTCTTATACAAAGACAATAATCCATCTGAGCATGGCCGAATAAAACACAGAGGGAGATCTATCGTTTTTGAAGTCTATTACTTGATGGTTTTTATTTTCAATTATCGAATGATGTCAGTTCATCAAAAGTCACATAATCTTACATTTCACCAGCGATCATAATTAACGACCGTGTACGCTAACAATGTATTTACAGCATGTATATAAATGTTATTCTAGGAAACAAGAATATAGGTTCACATACAGTCAAATTCATCTGAAGAAATTATCTTATGTTGACGTATATTAGTAACAAAGAGGCATGCAGTCAGATTTGGATGATCATATTGGACGCGCCGCTAGTTTAGAAATAAATATATTAACTTTATCTAGATCGTTGCATACAATCGTGTGGAAAATGTCGGTTTACGCATGAAACGAACGTAATCAGATCTTGTTTTATCTTCGCAAGATGATGTCATGGAGAAGCAATTACATTAAAATATCATTTAACTGTTCTGAGTATGTTTTAGTATTTACCTAATTGAGAAAAAGTTGCTTTCGCGGTGCTCATCAAGAGGAAAGTGTGCATACATTCTGTACCTTTAATTATTTTCCTCATATGTATCGCAGCTTGATTGACAAAATACTTTAGATCAAATTATAAGATAGTGGGTAGTAAAACTGAGTATAAATTTTTGGGAATAACATGTGTGATCATACCTGCATCACATTTGTCTCCCTCCCATCCTTCCGAGCAATGACCCGCTGGGCAGGATCCGTTGACCTTGTTACAAGCAGTGGAGTTTCGGCAGTGGCCACACTTTGTTTTACAGTTGCCATAGTAGTCATTATCACAGGCTTAAAGAATGTAAACATAAATATGTGTCATAACAGTAAGCGCAATAAGGGGCGAAAGGAAGAATGAGATTTGGAGGAAGTATAAAATCATGTGAAAACCCGTGCAATAATTGTAAACACGTGTTATAACGGAGTAAAGTACTTTAGAGGTACATATCATATATCATTTTTAGGAAATAAAATATAGTTGCGAAACGAAACAAGCATGCATTTATATCGCAATACAACGTGAGTATAGGTATATTCATTTAATAATTTTTATACTCATCTAATCATATACATATTACAATATTCAGTTAGGTACCATTGAAACATTAATCTTACCACCTCACCTACATCCGAAATCACGAAAATATACATTTTCTGAAGTGTGGTTTAACGTGAAGCTACAGTCGTGCCTCGCGTTGTCTGCGTTGTCTCAGTTTCATCCAAATTTAATAGAAAGATTCCTGAGAATAAGTGCTTTCACATGTGTACAAATAATGCTAATCCGCCACAAAATAACAATTTCGTCTCAAAAACTGCTCAACAGAATTAAACTAAAGTTAACAGAACGCATTCTGACATCAAGGACTTTCAATTGTATACAAATACGGCCGATCTACCAACAAATATTGTGGCCACTACAAAAAATACAGGAAACATTAATTCGACTATCAGAAAGTGGTGAACAGAATCAAACCCAGTTTAAGAGGAAACATTGTGGTATAAAGGCCATTAAAGTTTTTAAAGATTATGCTAGTCTACAATCAAATATTGCTACCATTACTAAAAATGGAAACAAAACTGTTAGCAACTTATTCTCAAATACCTCTGAAAAGAATTTAACATATTTGACAGTATGGGTCCTAACTTTAAAATTATGATTCCGGTTCTCTGTCAAATATGGAAACATTAGTAAATAAAGAAATATATTTCAGTAACTCTACACTAAAAAAATCAAAATGAAACCAACATAATTAGAGCCACTTTTACCAAAAAAAAACCATCATAAATGTAAAGGACTTTCAATATTAGACAAATGAGTATGATGTCTCGTCCAATATGAATGAAGATACAAAATTATAGGCAAACCGTGAATCAATTGTGTTCATAATATATTAAATCAACAGGAATGGGATAAAGTTCTACATAAAACATCCTCTTGACCCAGATATATTGGTTAACTGCTCTTGCATTTGGCTATTTGGCGGATATCAACGAGGTGAGCAAATATATATATATATATATATATATATATATATATATATATATATAAATATATATATATATAAATGTGTGTGTGTCTTTTGTGAATCAACCGAAGGAATTCGCAGACGCAATCCGTATTACTGTAATGTCCGAAAGAAATGTGATTATTCAGGCTATGCAACACTACACGACTAACTTCCTCAATCCATTAGATATTCTTAAATTCATTAAAAGCTACATTCCTAGAGTGCTGGATAAAGAATGTATTATAGTATGCTATTATTATGTATTGGTGTATCTTATGCAGTCATGGTAATAATTGCAATTGTAAGTTTTCCCAATAGTGCTCACGTTTTGACATGGCATTATTAAATCAACTACTTTTTTAATTTTGTAAAGTTTTGGTCCAAAGAGATGTCTTATAGTATCTACCCGAAAACGACTAATGTTCTTTTAACTCAATTAGCTGACTTACAACTTAAGTAAGCATTCTTTACATGTTCTGTGATGACAGAAGAGGGTTTCAAGAAACAATATTTTTCAATTAATCCGAAGATGGAGTAAATGTTACGATGTATGCCATCCGACTAGCCAACTATTGTGATAGATGGATTGAGGTGCTCCACGCCTTAAAAAACAAAACCTATGAGGATCTCTTCGGTGTGATGATGGGAACAAATTTCTACATTCCTGCGTCACATGCTTAAATTAATGTTTATCTTGAACAATTGCCCAAGACCATCAAAGAAATGAGTATCTTAACGTTTTATGAGATACAGGATGTGGAAGAGTTGTAGTCAAGAGAAGTTTGGTGAATTACAATCAACTAACAGGGCACTTCATTGGTGGATAGTTCAAGAATCAAGACCCCAGTTGCAACAATAGACGCGAACACGCCATATTTCAAGGGAAGAAACGGACGAAGGTGCGTGAACAACCCTGTATATGACTTAATACTTGGACACCTTGATGGAAATATGATTGATCCTGAATTAGATTATAAAAGGAAAAAGCGAGTAGAAACAAGAGTTCAGCGAAGAAGGAATGAGAAGTAAAAAATGTGCCCAGGCAAACATTAGCAGTATGTGGATTCTAGAGGAAATACGGCAAGCGTAAGAACAAAGCCAATTATCTGTCATACATGGGAGCTTTAGCAAAGTATTAAGAAATCCACTTTAAAAACTCTCCACTTTCCAATACGTTACATAAATGCACAAGTGGCCCTGAAAATCCGATCATCGCTTGGTTAAATATACTTCAAAGGATCTCACTATTTTCTACTAACGAGTGACCCGCCGCTTGTATATTATTCTCCTGTATTTAAGATTAGAAACTTCTGTCGAAAATAAAGTATATTCAAAATAATAGCGAAATACGGAAGTATCTGCGTTGCCGTCTTTCTTTATTCAGTCTTTATGTGGCCGGACATATATATAATTAGTACATCTAATCAGTACGTTAATGGCAGACTCGAGTAGATACATGTAATGGCGAAAAAAGGAGGAGGAGGAGTAAAAGTGAAAGAAGATTCCAGTGGAATGGTCTATATTGTCAAGCAAACGTGGATGAGAATGAAATTATTTCAGGTGCGTGGCCTCACACAAGATAAATATATACTAAACCCCGCCTACCTCGCGTGCGTCTGTAATATAGATCTAGCGGCAAACTTTAGATTTATGAAATATCTCAAAAAAATTAAATTTAGTGCACCGTCCAATAACTGATATAAATCCAAATTTTGAATTCTTTTGAAAATACTTGAAACTCCCTGCTAAAGGTATTGTAATAATTATGTAAAATTTGCATAACGCTGAGATCTGTATTAAACAGTTCCTCGAATATTTAATTGAATCACGTCAAAGTGCAAGCTAGAGGAGAAAAGAACTTTGTTTTTACACGAAGGAATGAAATTTAGTAAATGACAAAAGTGAAGCGAACGTAACAAACTGACACTAGTTTTTTTATATTTTTTTATCTGAACTGGAAGCGATAGTATCTGTTCCATACAGTATGATGGGCTGTTTTCAGAAGGCATGTGACATGTTTTATCTAATGAACGTTCAGTATTGGTGTTTAAAAGCTTTGATGATGCAATTAGATTCTAAAGAACAAATTATCTGAGCGCTACAAATTGATA
Organism: Margaritifera margaritifera; assembly: GCA_029931535.1. NCBI lineage: Eukaryota > Metazoa > Mollusca > Bivalvia > Unionida > Margaritiferidae > Margaritifera > Margaritifera margaritifera. Next base: position 55,214 of record JAQPZY010001021.1, read on the forward strand.
GATTTGTGCTATTTATTGTAGCAAATTTCATATAGCTGACAATTAAGAGGTATAAATAATATTCGGTGAATGAAGAACCTAGTCTATGTAGGTGGCTAATAACAGATATAAAAGTTAATTTTCTGCTTATTACATCAGGATGTACATACATACCTATATCACATCTAGATCCCTGCCAGCCGGATTGACAACCGGCATCCAAAGAACAATTTCCAGATACTTGATTACAAGTTTCATTTAGACAATGTCCACATTGATGTTCACAATTTTCGCCGTAATGTTTCGAATCACATTCTGGAAAACATAATTACTACTGGTATTTGGTACAAGATTGTAATTACATGAAAATAAAATTCATAAATATGCATGTCTTACATAGATATTTAATAAATTCTTTTTAGAAAATCCTGCCAAATACTTTAAATAAGAACATACTTTCCTCATGAAAAGCTTCATATCACTATATTTTACGTTTATCGTATTCTGTTAAAAATTAGTTATAAAATATTCTGAAAATATCTTATGAATCTACTATATCCTTGACTGGTCTATATTGTTCCAATTCAACTCAGTAAAAGTTCATCATAATTAATATCTCTCTCATTCAATGAAACATATTTAAAGTAGAATAGAGGATGTTGTTGTGAAATATAAGATAATACCGTCACTTATTACCTGATAAATATTGAACATAAGATGATATGATATGGGGTTAGTTGTGTCCTTTTAAAACGGAAACGTGATTTATTAAAATAAGTATAAATGTAGCAAGAATACTGCAGCAATGGAAATCGATCTAGTCTTCTAAAAATGTACGACACCTGGGAAAGTCTAGAAATTCAAGACCTGCTTAGACTGGAATCTAGAAAATGTCTTTGGAGTTCATGATAGTTAAGAAGCATAAATAGATAGATATCTGACTATTGAGTGGGCTATTTCTGTATATTCAGGTATTTCGTGCCTTTGAAAAACATTACCGTTTTGTTGATACTTAAATTCGCGACTTTGGGAAGGGACCTATTGTTTTCAAAGAAAGATGACTGATCCATGCGTCTTTAAATTTGTGGTTTGTAGTATCCAAGAAACCCATGAAAAATTGATACCGAATAAATCTGGTGATTTCACAGAATACCATGGACAAAATGTCATAATATATTTTCTTATTCCTTTCCATTTAATGATTCTTACACAAAGACAGATATTCATGTGAACCACGACCAACAAAATGCACATTATGCTCTATTTTTTAGTCTGTTACTTGATTGTTTTTGTCGTCAATTAACAAATCATATCAGTTATTGAAAAGTCACATAATCCTACTAGGATACATCCAGTCAGATTTGGGAGATCATACTGGGTGAGCTGCTAGTTTAGAAATAAATACGTTAAATTTATTTAGATCGTTGCATGCCATCGTGTGGACAACCGCGCGTTACGAATGAAACGAGTTTGGTCAGATCTTGTTTAATTTTAGCAAGATGATATCAGTGAGTAGCAATTGCCTAAAAATATCATTTAACTGTTCTGAGTATGTTTTATTATTTACTTTATTAAAGTAGATATTGAGAATAAGTTGCTTTCGCGGTGCTCATCAAGAGGAAAGTGCACATACATTCTGTGCTTTGAATAATTTCATCATATGTATTGGAAATTGAATGACACAATTCTTTCAATCAAATTATGTGATATTATGTAGTAACAAATAGTAAAATATGTATTAGAATAACATATGTGTTATCTTACCTGTATCACACTTATCTCCCTTCCATCCTTTCGAGCACTGACCCGATGGGCAGGATCCATTGACCGTGTTACAAGCAGTGGAGTTTCTGCAGTTGCCACACTTTGTACTACAGTTGCCATAGTAGTCATTATCACAGGCTTAAAGAATGTAATAATACATATATGCCATAATATACATAACAGTAAATGCAAGAAGAGGAGCAAGAAAGAATGAAATTTAGAGGAAGTAAATTGTGTAAATAATTGTTCACTCATGTTATAACGGAGGAAAATACAATGGAAGTGTATATCAAATATCATTCTTAAGAAATAAAACATAGTTGCAAAACAAAACAAGCATGCATTTTGTATAGTTATACAGTGTGATTGTAGGTCTATTCATTTATGAATTTGTGTATTCATGTTCTCATATGCATATTATTATATCCAGTCAAGTACCGCGAATTTAAACGATTGATCTCACAAAGTTTTAAAACATCACCTACATTCGAAATCACGAGAATACACGTTTACTAGAGCGTGGTTTAACGTAAAGCTACCATATTGCCTCACGTTTTCTCTGTTGTATCCCAATTTAGCACAAAGATTCCTGAGAATAAATGCTTTCAAATTTGTACAAATAATACTAATCCGCCATTATATTTGACCGTTCTTACTAAAAATAGAAATTATCTAAACAAGTTCTTTTCAAACACTACTCACTAGAATTAAACTAAAACTGACAGAAAGCATTCTGACATCAACGATTTTCAATTTTATACAAATATTGCCAATCTGCCAAGAAATATCGAGGCCACTACTACAAATACAAGAACCATTTTTAAGCGACTTCTCAAAAAGCTCGGAAAAGACTCTGACCCAATTTTACAGAAAGCACTCTGATATAAAGGCCATTAATGTTTGTACAAATTATGCCAATCCACCATCATATATTGCTGCCATTGCTAACAATAGAGAACACAAACAGTTAGCAACTTATTCTCTAATGTCTCTCAAGAGGATATTTTTACCGAATTTAACAGTATGCACCCTAAATTTAATTTTATCATACCAGTCCTCGGTTAAATATGGCAACATTAGGAAATATACAAATACATTTCAATAACTTTATAAAAAACACTCCACATAATTAGAGCAATTTTTAAAGAAAACATCATGTTATGTAAAAGACATTCAATATTAGACAAATGATGCTGATGTCCCATCGGATATGGATGAAGACACAAGCTATAGGCAAACCTTGGAACTGTTGTTTTCATAATATATGCAATGAACAGGAATGGGAAGCAGTCAATTGACCCAGATTTATTGGCCAACAGCTCTAGCATTTGGCTATTTGGCAGATGTCTGCCAGGTGAGCAATCTCAGGCCGATTGGGACCTCTCCTTTCGAATAAATTAGTTAATGTATGTATCAGCCGAATGAGTTCTCCGATCGAATCCGTATAACTAAAATACTCGAAACAAATATGATTATTTAGGCTCTGCAACAATACAAAACTGAGTTCCTCTGCAATGTATTAATTTAGTAGCAGCTAAAACCCCAAAGAAACGGATACAAGTTTATTCCCGTATACTATTACTATGTATTAGTGTATAGTATGCACTCATGCTAAAAATTCTCACATTTGTCACATTTCTCTGTCTGCCAACCGTTAGCACAACCGCCCTCGTTACAGTAACCTGTGATCTTGTCACACGGATTTCTTCCTGCACAATATCCACATGGCATGGAACAGTTTCCATAGAAGGAATTATTGCATTCTGAAATTAAGTAATCAAGTATGCACATTGTATTCATTTTGCATGTCACTCATACCTCTTTAAAGTAATCTCATAATTGATGGCATAAAGATTTTACCAGTACAGAAAGTTAATCGGTAAAACTGTATAAAGTTACGAGCTTCCCATTAAAAGTACTATACTGATAAATCTTTTAGTATATATCATTAAAGAAACATGTGTTAAACCTAAATACTGGAACTACGTTGTATAGGGTAAGAATGTTACCAATATGAAAAGAGGCATAGCTATAGAACGTGCAAGGATATACTGTCTTGCTTTAAATACACAACACGCGTGCATACATACTCTCATTAGTGTGTTTCATTTTACTTTGTGTCAGTGTGAATAATTTGATTCCTTCCTGGTTTAGGAAATTTTAATGGACAAATGTAAATAACTCTGGTGCAGCAGTTATTCAATATTTTGGCAAGAGCGTTTCACTGGAAATTTCACTATTCAGAAACTGGCCGCAGAGAAGGTTTAATAACATTGCTGAAGAATGTTAAGGTCATTGTTGTTGTATGAATTGTTAGCCTATTGCATAAGTATTTAAAATTACACCTGCTTCAATACATAGAAAATATCTACTCATCTCGAGAACTCGGAAGCATTCGTGTCACGTCATTACGTAGTTCCAGTTTCTTTTGAACTGTGATGGTATAGAATCATAACGGTTTGTAATTTAGGACTCTATAACCGGTTACAAACTTTACGACGTCTAAACAGTCAGCCTTGTGATTCACAACTAAATCATGTAGTTTAACAAATGTTTCATAAGTTTGCCTATTTCGGGAAAGTTTTTTTTCGGAAGATAAGATTTATTTTGGAAGATATTTGGCATTGTCGGGAATACTACTACTTATTATTAACATTAATATTATTATCCAGATTATGTTTATCGTGTAGTTACTCCGTCTAAACACAAACTGTCCATCACAATCTTCTGTGCCATTTCATCTCTGCTTTTCAAGTTTTGCTATTTAACACTTGGGTATTGTTTGGTTGAGCGTATAGGCAATGTTGTTGTTCATATATTCCTTACGGATATAGGGACATCCCTATAATTGTTTGTGCGCCAATTTCAAGTCCTAGCCCAGATATTATTGAATGAGTTCGTTAGTTGCTCTTGTTTTTGTTGTTTATTGTTTTCCGGCGGTACTTTTAACATAATATTGGCTATATCATGATGGTGAAATGAAAGCTCGGTGCCTTCGTAAGGATAAGCGGAGACATCCAACCTTAGATTACGAGTTTGACCCTCTAATACTGAACTACATCGGCCCCCTAATATCACACGGTAATTCAGTCAAACAGTAATTTTATTTAATCCTATCTCATTCTTTTTAAAATAGATTTCTCACTCAGAAGATGATGTAATTCAATGATATAGTTTGATAAAACTGATATGAGGTTCGGACACAGTAAATAGTAATCCAATTAGACTATACCACCACCAACATTTCGGGACCTTAGGGTAGTTTACGAGCTGCAGGAATCGTTTTTAGATCTGAATGTACACAGTGCACCTGTTCAACTTCCAAAGGACTCGTCCAGATTGTTTATCATATAACTAGAAGGGACCAGACTTTCATGCGGAGTTGTTACATGAAAGCACTAAAAAGTCACATGAAGGGACAAAACTGAAAAAAGAAGCTATCATTGACTTTATTTCTTTCTTTTACAAGAAATTAGTATCTTTTTTCAATTCCAGTCCATTTTACCCGGACCCTTTTTGTTCTGCGATTCAGTGTTACTTGATTTATATTTATTAATTTGTTTTTAAAAGATATTGTAAATACGTTAATGACTTTATCATTTACAAAGTACTGCTGAGCTGCTACTGTAATCTTACTTTTATGTCGGTTTAAACCGTCATGAAAGACATTACACCAAAGTGTTTGTAGTGTGACACAACCGTGAAAGCAACGTGACAGCAGTAACACAACTGTATAACGTAACAAATGAGGTAAACATGGGTTCTTATCATGAATGTTTTGAAAATCATATTACATTTATCATACTGGATCAGTCAGACTCGATATTGAAATATTGAAAAATTGGTTTCTGATCACATAAACTGGAATGGATAATTTAAATTGATTCTGCCAGACAAACTCAACAGATAACCGCGGAAAGTGACCAAACACCGAGGGAGGAAGGCAGTATTTGATTGATTTATTCAAATAAATTTGGGCTGAATTGGCTGCACACAACTACTTACCTGACCATATTTTGGTCGAGAAATGAAATATCTTATATTATTGATAAACTTTACATTACAAGATCATTATTGAGTTATCGCTGTCACCAGTGAGGTATTCAGGAGCAGATTTAGAGGGGCTTCGTGTGTGTGGGATCGGTGGGTTCGTTGGAATCTCTCAGTAGATATTCTTGAGAAATAGCAACAACAAAAAATTTTAGTTTAAGCAGTAGATGTTGCTGTACAAAACTTAATAAATCATAATTAATAATTTATCAGACATATTATAATTTACTGCACTGCAGCTCTATATATGTTTAAAACAAAATAAAGAGGAGACTCTAATGTGATTGGCTCAGAGACGATCCTTCTGTGCACAAATGTGACAGACTATATAGGCAACTGTCATTAGCATGCATCATTTTGTATACTTTCAAATGTTTATATTAGACAACCTTGTTTGAAATACTTGATTGGAGGCCTAGTATAATCTGTTTAGTAAAAATGGACAAACATTACGTTCATAAAGATGAATCCAATTTTGCAATCGGTCCCTTACAAAATTATTAACTTTGATTTTATTGCAAGCTTTTTAGCAGCAATCTTAATATTTCTACCATGTCAGAAAATAAATACAAAAGGAAATAGGCAAGTTATGATTGAGCTATTATTAGTAATTTAAAAGCCATTCCATGTAAGTATTAACTTTATATATGCAAGTGCAAAAAACAGTAAAGAAAATGTCTACCAGCAGTGTCTTGTATCATAAAGTATAATAACATATGGCCGTCTGAAATGTTTGTAAAATTACAGGCTGGTTGTATAGTTTTATGGAGACTGTTATCTGTAGACATGTACGATAGTTGTTAACTTGTCAGCCACACCCAACTACAAACAGCATAAACATCAATATGCTGTCGCATAATACACCATCTGGTCAGAGTCTATGTTGTTTGCTATAAACTGTCACTATAACATACAATACAGTAGACTCTGATGTATACGCTGGTGTATTATGCAATGAAAGATCTGGCATATGCTATTTGTAAGAACGTATCTGTATAGCAAACAACACAGTAAACCCTGACAGATCTCCTGGTGCATTATGCATTAAAACATTTAAACACATATCAGCGTTCAGTTCAGCGAACAGTGGCTGAGACCGCCTATGGTAACGGAAATACACAGCGCACGAAATGAGAACTGCAAAAAGCTTGCGCAATAATCCTCATATGAACATGTCCAACAATAAAGACAACTCTTATCCATAAGCTTTATCGAGACAGACAAAAATAATGACATTGTCCTTCAATCAATGTAGGATTGATTTACCCTTCATACATAACAATGGTTAGATGGATTTTTTAAAAATATTTTCAACAACTATTTTTTAGACTCGAAATAGGAGTACAGAAGCTGTATACGTTGCTAGGCTGATCAGTGCGAAACATCCTCTTCCCGGGACACTGACTTTAACCACTGCTATGTTTAGTAAGTAAATATGTTGCGATTAATATATGTCATGCTTTCCGTGAAAGAAGGCACAAGTGGTGTTGAAAATCTAGGAGCCTTTGCGACTTAGTATGTACTATGCCTGCATAGATGGCCATGTGTTGAAAGAGAGCAGTTATCAATGTTTAGCATACAGAGATGGTCTAATTATTGTACTACACCTCTACAACGGCAACAAAAAGCATTCATTCAGACAAATGCACGAAGAAAAGTCTGATGGAGGACTATCAAATGGTAGGTGTCTTTGTATATACGTTTTCAAGAGACTTATTTTCCATGCTACCTTGGAAAGATTGATACATGAAAGTTTAACAAATGTACATAAACGCCAGAGCATAATATAACAGTAAACTGTGAGAAAATCTGTTACATAATCGATCAACGATTAAATATTTTATTTCTCCGTTTTCATTCTTGAAATTGCATCATAATCCTGGTTCATTGTCTTGAGAATGTTTAGCTGTCCCTCACGTGTGCTAAACATTTCTCAAAAGCTGCAAGCTACGAAACATGATATCGGTTAATTGAGACAGATTGTCCAGTTACATTTAGATTAAGACTGTTTGATCTAAAACTGAGAAAACAAAATGTATTTCGTAAAAACATGGATATGAATTGTACTAACCGCCGAATACTTGCACTTCACATAGAGTAAGTATGCGTTTATCGCCCCTTAGGTCAATCTTTACAAAGCGAGTCGCGACCTCAGGATTAAGACTCGGCTGTATAACCAGAGGGGTGTCCGTGCTATTGTCCTGGTAGTATTCCTTAAATGTCACATTGTCTTGACTGAGAAGAATCCGGAAATTCCTCAATCTTTCGTTCACTGAAAAGATTATGACGTAAGTGGATTAGAAAAATCAAGCATAATATACTTTTACACTCATTTGCTATCATCCCAGTTTTGTAAACAAAAGATCACATCAGCATAGATCATCAAAATAACATATCTCTGTTTCATCTTCGTACGTTAGGAAACCTGTATTGAGAAACTTTCAAACAGGAGCTAAAACGTTTGCGAAATCTGATGTAAGTTTGGCGTTCATTTAGATTGTTCTTGTTATTAAGTTCATTCTACACTCTTAACTATAGCAGTTTCAAATTAATTTAAAACAAGAAGTATGTATGTATGTATGTATGTATGTATGTATGTATGTATGTATGTATGTATGTATGTATGTATGTATGTATGTATGTAATATATATATAACTGACAACGAACTTGCTTTAGTGCTTTCGACTCTCATTGAGTCTGTGTCTAAGGCAAACACAAAACGAGACAAGACAAACAACAAAAACAAAATAAAGCGTTGAAATTACAAAAGTTTACATGATTATATCTAATGGCAGTACTGTTTGAAAATGTTCGATGTTGCTCCTAATTGAGTTAAAAACTAGTTTTGCAGAGATTGTTGTCAGGTTGTTGCATTTATCCTAATCAATCCCTGACACACGTTATCCGCTATTCCATCCAGTGCACTTGAAAGGACTATTATTCACCTTATGAGTTGGATTCTTTATATATATATATATATATATATATATATATATATATATATATATATATATATATATATATATATATATACGAGGAGCGCGGAGTGCATTCTGCATCAGTTGCTTTAAAACATTTTAAAAGAAAATCAGAATATACATAACTACCTGATTTGTTTGCATCTGTCCAGAGTTGTGATTTACAGATAAGTCGTCATCTGTTTCTGTCTCAATAAAACGAAGCAAGCAATTTGAGTCCAAAACCTTGAAGGTGAGATTAGAAAATGAACTAGACTTCCAGAGGCATAACCTTTCAGAGTGGAAACTTAAATCAAGATGGATAAAAATCGATCAGGTATAGGCACGGGGCCTTTCAACACATTTGACAATGGTTTGATGTAAAGAAAAAAGAAAGATGATAATGAGCATTATTCTCTAAAAGTTTAACTTAATATGTCAGAATATTGTTTGAGAACTAAAGACTGTTATTTTTCTTTTAAATTATGCGATGTAAAATCTCCATTAAAGCTACTAGCAAATTTTTGTACCTGTATTCCTAGCATACCAAGAAGGAATACATCTTCCAGTAACAGTTAAAATCGCAATCACCAAATACTACTTCTTCTACTTGGTACTACTATTGCTACTATTGCTACTGCTGCTACAGCCACTACTTATGGAACAACCTAAACTTTCAAAATGAGCGAGTGAGTGGTCGTCGCACCTGATTGGTTGCTAGATCTGATGGAACAACCAGATGTAGCCATGATATTTGATATGGTGACAGGAGGTAGGGTAGTTTTATTCCATATAGATTTACAAATTGTCAAAATAGGACTGGATCCGGAAATATTCTGTACGTATCGTCGAAATTATCCTTCAAATGGCCATAGCTTAAGAGCTGAGAGAAACACCGGCAAGTATCTAAAATGTACGCTAATGTTTGCGGACAAATTTGTCAGCACAATTGTACACTTTAATGAATAGGTGAAATCAGAACCGAACTTTCCATCAGTATCAGTACATTTTGGGGGGATGATTTATCATACTAAAT